>OX104068.1:33561563-33619054 GCA_944474145.2 Dicrocoelium dendriticum
GGGAGCTCTTCGGAGCTAGCTGAGAGCGGATCGCGAAAGACGGCTAGCGACGAGCCTGGGCCCGGAACTACGGAGCGGGAATATGTGGACAGCGCAATAAATCAGACAAATACGCCGCTAGCGCAGCCCACAGGACCGAGGCCGAGCCGATTGACACAGCCCAGAACAAGCAAGTCGAGAGCTCTCGAACGACTCCTGGCCGATCCAAATCGGATGCAGAGAAGCGGAGATCGAGGCGAAAACAGGAAGGCGGATTTTCCAAGTCAGAGCTCCCGAGGCGAAAGGACTGGCTCGTCTCCAACATCCGTACCTGTGTTGCGTGGTGGGACGGAAATCTAGTCGATATTCGATGGCGCGCGCGATACCTTCATGTGCCCATTTTCGGTGTGCAATAAACGTCTACCCCCCTGTCTTGTCGTTCTCGCTACACTGGTGCCGTGACCAATCGCGATGGAGTTGACCCAGTTGGAGCAATTTGCGGCCGGTGACGTGGAGGCGTGGCTCGATGAGTTCGACGGAATTGCGGCTTGCACGGGTGTGAGGGGGATGCAAATTTGCTAACTGCTTTGGGCACACGGTTGAGTGGACGAGCCAAGGCGGTGTATTTGCTCACTCGAAAGGCCAAACCCGGTTGTTCGTTCGCTGAGATGAGGGCTGCCTTGTGTGCAGAATTTGGGAAGGATCTGGAGAGAGAACGAGCACTGCAACGATTTCACGCAGCCAGGTGGGACGAACAGGAGTATTTGATGGTGTTTATCCAGCAGCTGGACAGACATCTAACGATTGGGCTCCCCGAGTTAGAGGGTAACGCAAGAGAGCGCCTACTGAAACAGCAGTTTATCCGAAGTCTGCCCGGTCCACTCCATGATCAGGTGAAATTGGCGTCGATGGTGGGTGACAGCAAAGCGTTGGATCTGGTGACGGTCGCCCCGAATTTGTCAGAACGAGTGACAGTGAGAAGCATCCAGCATGCTGAGTTGGAACAGAAAGTAAATCGCCTGTCCGAAATGGTGGAGCAGCTGTTGTCGATAGAGTCTTCAAGCACCGCTTCACAACGCAATGTACGGGTAATCCGGAACGGTCGCCGCTGTTTCCGATGCAACCAGAATGCTCATGTGGCGAGATTCTGCACCAACGTCAATGTGCCCCATTGTTTCTCTCTATCCATGTCGAGTCGGTGGCGAGTACCAGTCCTCCAGCTAACTATAGAAGGTGTGTCTGTCCGAGCCATAGTAGACACAGGAGCGGCAGTGTCAATCACGAAGAGGTTCAACGGGGTTCCAGTAAACCCATCTTCAATCACGATGCAGACGGTCGGCGGGCATTCTTTGAAAGTGACGGGCACGCAGCGGTTACGAATCAGGATCGGAGAAACGCTCATCAGCCATGACATGTTCATCGTGGAGGAAACGACCGAAACCATCATCGGAACCGACATCCTGAAACGGATCGGTGTCACAATTGACTTGAAAATCGATGTGGTGATCGTGGCTAACGAGACGATCGAGATAAACAAGGGGAGAACCGCCCGGGTTGGTGCCCTCAAAGCCGTGCCTGATTGTCAGAACCGTGCAATACGCAACGTACTGAGCAGGTATGCCCACTTATTCACAGACGCGGAAGATGATTACGGATTTTGCAATTGGGTTGAACACCGAATACGTTGATCCCAGGAGGACAATGCAAGCCAATCTTCAGACGAATTCCACAGAACACCCTGGTTGAGATACAGAAGCAGGTAACCGAGATGGAATCGAAAGGAATCATCAGACGAACGCACAGCCCGTATTCATCACCCGTGCTATTGACGAAGAAGGCCGACGGAACCTATCGATTTTGCATCGATTTCAGAGAACTAAACAGGGTGACTGTGAAGGATGCATTCCCGATGCCTCAGATGGAAGAAATTTTCTCAAGCCTTCACAGTGCCAAGCAGATATCTCTGATTGATCTCCGCTCGGGATATTGGCAACTGCCGATCGCAGAAGAAGATCGCCACAAGACGGCTTTCAGTGTCAATGGCCAGCAGTATGAGTTTTTGAGAATGCCGTTTGGATTGTGCAACGCCCCGGCTACATTCAGGCGTTTGTTGCTGATGGTCCTCGCGAACCTGCATGGCGTGGTTGTGTACGGTGATGACATCATCGTGTTCTCTGAGACGGAACAGGAACATGTGACCAGACTTGGAGCAGTACTGCAGAGGCTAGATGAAGCTGGTCTGAAACTCAGTCGTAAAAAGTCGTAGATTGCCCAAAAGTCAATTGTATGCTTGGGTCACATCGTGGGCAATGGTCAAGTCCATCCACTTCCGGAGAAACGCGAGACGATCAAGTGCTTCGCAAAACCAAAATCCAAGCGTCAGCTCCGTTCGTTCTTGGGAGTGGTGGCATATGATTCAAAGTTTGTGCCCCAGTTCGCAGAGATCAGCCCGTTGTTAAAGCTGCTTCGCAAGGACGTGCCCTTCGTGTGGACAGCTGAAGTGGATCAGGCCTTTGACCATCTAAAGGCAGGCATCGCAGAAGCCCCGACATGTCTACGGCTACCCAATCCTGGTGAGAGGTTCACTGTGGCTGTCGACGCAAGCAACGTGGCCATCGGTGCGGTTTTGTCTCAACCGGCTGGGGTGGTGGAGTACGCGAGCAGAGTGCTGACGGGGGCGGAACAGAAGTATTCAACAACGGAGAAAGAATGCTTGGCCATCGTGTGGGCGTTAGAGAAGTGGAGAAATTACTTACTGGCGAATGAATTCCGGGTCGTCACTGACCACAAACCGCTCTCGTGGTTGATGACGGCGAAAGACCCGCGGGGACGGCTTGCGCGATGGGCCTACCGATTGCAGGAATTCAACTTCACCATTGAGCACGTGGATGGAACGCAAAATGTATTGCCAGATATGTTGCCACGCCCGTGTTTGGACGACATCATGCCAGACAATGCCATACCGGTGCGTGCGATCGCGATGGGGGAGAGGAACCTGCTGGGAGATCAAAGGACAGATGAATTCGTGAATGTGTTGTGCTCTCACTTACGGGCTGGCACCAAACCGGAGGCTACATCGGAGGAGGTGGAGGAACTCCTCAAGATCTGGGACAGGTTGAAAGTCGAAAACGATAACGTGGTGGTGGCGATAGACGGACGGAAAGTGCCTTTTGTTCCACCAAATCAGCGAGAACGTGTGATGCGCATAACTCATGATGGCGCCCATATGGGATTCGAGCGGGTCTTTGAATTGCTGCGGAGGCGAGTGTTTTGGCCAACCATGAGGAAGGACGTCGCGGCATACCTTCGGGAGTGCCCAAACTGCCAAACGAGTCGGGAGATGGAGTCCCCGAGACCGCCGATGCGATCGATGGAGGTTGGTGAGCCACTTTAGTGTTGGGGGCTGGACGTCTTTGGGCCCTTACCAGTGAGTCGAACAGGAAACAGATACGTTCTAGTGATGATTGAACACTTCACTCGATGGGTGGAAGCCATACCAATCAAGGACCAAACAGGCGAGACAGTGTCGCAAGTATTCGAATTCAATGTGCCTGCAAGGTATGGGATCCCACAGTGTATCATCACGGACCAAGGGCCCTGCTTCGAGTCAAGCGCGTTTAAGTCAGTGTTGGACAAGTGGGGCATCCAGAGACGGCGAACTTCACCGTACCACCCACAAACCAACAGGATGACCGAGCGGTTCAACCGGACATTGAAGACCTGGATAAACTGCACGAAGTTGGCATGGGAAGATGCTTTGCCTCAGGTTCTGATCGCGTATCGGACCAGCATGCAATCAACCACCAAGGTCTCGCCATTCGAATTACTGTTCGGCAGAGAACCACGGATTGCACTCGATACTTGCCTACCGAACCAGCGTGAGTGGAAACATCCAGCTGAGCATCAAGAGCGACTGCGAGGGAAAGCTAGAAGCGAAACCAAAGCTCGACAAGCGCGGAATAAGCGAAATTACGACGCCAGGCATGAGGCTCACAAGTGGAGGCCATTCAGGATTGGAGAACGGGTCAAGTTACGGAACAACGATCGGCCGGATCATGAGGGGCCGGGCGCAAGCAAGTTCAGAGAACGCTGGAAAGGCCCCTACACCATTATCGACCAGAAAGCGGGCAACTTCTTAATCGACTGCGGAGGAATGAAACGTTGGGTGAATGCTGCTCTCCTGCGACCATGGTACGAGAGGAAGAAAGGTCCTGGAGGAGGGGCGGGTGTAGAGAGGCCGCTTCCAAGAATGGCTCTGGGGAGCTCTTCGGAGCTAGCTGAGAGCGGATCGCGAAAGACGGCTAGCGACGAGCCTGGGCCCGGAACTACGGAGCGGGAATATGTGGACAGCGCAATAAATCAGACAAATACGCCGCTAGCGCAGCCCACAAGACCGAGGCCGAGCCGATTGACACAGCCCAGAACAAACAAGTCGAGAGCTCTCGAACGACTCCTGGCCGATCCAAATCGGATGCAGAGAAGCGGAGATCGAGGCGAAAACAGGAAGGCGGATCTTCCAACTCAGAGCTCCCGAGGCGAAAGGACTGGCTCGTCTCCAACATCCGTACCTGTGTTGCGTGGTGGGACGGAAATCTAGTCGATATTCGATGGCGCGCGCGATACCTTCATGTGCCCATTTTCGGTGTGCAATAAACGTCTACCCCCCTGTCTTGTCGTTCTCGCTACAATTCATAGTTCGATGCCCCATTACTGACCGTGACCACAAATATCAGTAGAATTATTCCATTCTAAGCTAATGGAAAATTATATAAGTGAGACACCTACAACCTAGATTCTGTACTCTCCGTTTCTATTGAATCCCTTTTGAAATTGACGCAAGTCACGATGACAAAGTGCACACACCTAAGGGACATGGCCCATACGAAAGTCACTTGTGACCTATGTGTAAAAACCATTGTCTGGCTCAGTTTGCTTTAATTTTCAAAAAGCGTACAATTTGAAGTGTTTAGGGATGAGTGCACTCGAACCTAGACAATACAGCAGCAAAACCGAGGCATTTTGGTTCTGTCAGGTGTGCAAATCCATCCGTGTTGTTAGTTGTGTAATCTTCCTTATGAAAAAGCGCGAAAAATTGGCGGAAATAGTTGAGTAACTGGTGAACGCTAGCAATGCATCTGTGAAAGTAAACAGTGCTACACTTGCATCTGAACAAGCACCTGCGAACTCCCCGTTTAGGCCGAAGTAGAGGACCAGGCGTCCCAACCTCACCACGGCGTCTCAGTCTCCAACGGCCCCTGACCACATGACTCCACTAAGTGAACAAGTCGTTTACAATCCACCCGCTTCTAGGTTCTCCAAGTGTGTAATAAGTAGTAATTCCGTTGACATACTCGAAACACAAAACTCCAGAAAGCCCACGGTAAAGAATAACTGGATATCCTACGCATCTGTTGCATCTAGGAATACGACGTCAAAGACATCTGGGATTCCACTTACCGGAGAGGGCAAAACTGTGCCTCAACCTGGATCGCTATCGCCAGTGCGGTCCACAAATCCACACAAAAAAACTAAAAAACTTGGTGCACTTAAGTCGCCAACCACTAGGCGTAATCATGGTGCCTTAAGTTTTGTGTGCACTAACGTTCCTGAATCCAACTCCAACACAATAAGGGATAAATTGATAGACGATCGTAGTTAGTGGGATTCCATCTGTAGAGCAATCAGCATGCGCGCTGAACCCGCTACGCTGAGCCGCAACGTACGACACCCAAGCTCCTTACACTATGGTGAGCCTCGACTACTTCGAGCAACACTACCTTCCGCGGACCAAACGGAATCCATTCTGCTCGTTGCAAATCGACATCACAGAGCATCGAACGGAGTACGTATCTTACCGGATATTCCGTGGCAAGAACGTTCAAAGGATATGAACAATCAACAGGGAAGTAAGAAACACGAGCTGAAAACCGTCAGTATTCATGGCGTCCTCGAGTCTCAAGCTTCATCTTCTGAAGAAGCTCAGGTACATGAGCTGGAGTGATGGCGTAACATTCGTGAGGCGCTGTCTTTAGAAAATATCTTTGCTACCTCCCTGACAAGTATTCCCGTGTCACCAAATTACAAAGGGTGTGGTCCTAGGTTGCTGAAGTTGGTCTTACCGTCAGAGCTAACTTTACAGATAATTCTAGAGAACTAGGGTAACTTCCGGAACATGCTGCAGGTTTACGGTCAGAGGTTACTGATTACTCAATGGAGAGAATCAACTCAGTTGGAATATCTGTTGTTGCAGAGTTCCCCACAGAGACTGATCTGACACTCGTCATAGCATCCGGCGAAACGCCGCAGGAGGTGAGTAACCATCAGGATCATCATGAACTCGATTGCATGGTGCAGAGAGTTATTCCAAGTCATTCTCGCCAGCCGAAGACTATGCAAAAAAACGAGTAGCAGCAGACCTCACGAGTGTCGGCCAAGTCTCAAACCTGTTGTCTACATCCACAAACAACCTTCTATGCATCACCCTCCTGTTTTATACCAACGCACAAGGCTTTTAAGAAACCTGACGGAGTTTCGCCCGCGTCAGGCCTCGATGGCACGGAACCTCGTTATGCTAACCGAGACCTGGTTGAGTGAAGCGGTCATTGGTGCAGAAATCGCACTACCTGGGATGTCTATTCTAGGCAACGATAGACCAAGTAGAGGATGTGGAGTACTACTTTATTATCGCAGTGAACCACACCATGATCTCATGGATGACCCAGAGGTTCAGATTGTCGATGCGCTTTTGCGCCGTCTTCACCAAAGCCGTGGGGATGCATGTTTGTTGGGTGTCGTGTATCGCCTTCCGTCGGCTACTTTGGAAATGGACAAGCGCCTAGCCCCCACAATGAAGACCATTCTTTCACAGTCGTACAGCTACATTCTCCTATTTGGTGACTTCAATATTCACGACATAGAAACCCCAGCCCGTATCAACGAACACTTCCAAATGGAAGTACAGGAGATAATTAGTGGCCTACCACTCTACAAGCACATCACATCTCCCACAAGATTCAGGATGGGAAACAAACCGGGTGTCCTGGATCTCGTATTCACCAATGAAGAGCTACTGATCGAAACGGTATCTATAGAGAGTCCGTTGGGCCGTAGCGATCATGCAGCACACTTGTCGAATTATTTCGGTTATGCAGAGTATTCCGCAGCAACCACAGAGGAGTGTCAGCTCATTACGGATTACGGCGCTCTAATCCAACTTATAAATGCCATAAACTGGTTATTTCTGGCCTGGTCTGATTTTACGCACCAATTCAATACGTTAGTAACTAGTGCTTCTAGGGAAAGGCCTTCGTGAGCGAAGACAGTAAAATCATTCATACGCAGCATGACACGGAATTGTATCGTCACGAGGAATTTACTCTGGCGAAGATACAAAGAGTCATCGAGTGCCGAAACATGGGAAGCCTACACTATCCAAAGGAATCCTTGTGTAAACCTGGTACACGAAGATAAAATACAACATCAACAGCATCTGGCTGATAAATTCTTTCAAAACACCAAGCTCCTCTACAGACACATTAAAAGGCTACGCAAAGTCAGTGAAGAATTACTGCCGTCATGTGGACGTCATGTGGACGCACAAATCGTAACCGACGCGGCAAACGCCCTATGTCAACAATTCGTCCCGAACATCCAGTGCACGACGTCGCTGTATACACTGTTCATGTACGTTGTACCACCACCAAGACTTAGTCACATCACATTTACGATTGCAGGTGTTATGAAAAGGCTAATTGCCCTGCCCGGCATACCTCTCCCGGCGTTGATAATGTCCGTCCAAAAGCGTTGAAATTAGCTGCAGTAAACTTGGCGGACCCACTCTCCAAATTCTTCCAACGATGCCTCGATGAGATGCGGGTGCCAACAATGTGGAAGCAGGGAATCGTCACTCCCATCCATAAGGGGGAATTCGTACAGATCCGGCCAACTATCGCCCGATAACACTACTTCCGGTGCTCTCCAAAATCATGGAAGCGATTGTTGACGAAGCGCTCATGGACTACTTAGAAGAACGCAATATCATAGCACAAGAACAACATAGATTTCGCAAGAACCGACCTTGACCTTCAAACATGCCACCTGCTAGATCCAGGTGGAGTGAGACGATCGAAGCGGCGTGGGTGTTTATACATTGCTGTGGAATTGGTGACCCAATTCGCGGTTGGATAGGTAACTACTCACTTCAGCGACGTCTGAAGGTAAGAGTTCGCGGCGTCATCTCTGACCCAATCAATGTTAAGTGCGGAGTGCCCCACGGCTTAGTACTTGGTCCACGACTATTCCTGTTTTACATGAACGATATCGCGACAGTAGTCACCTCCAACTCCTTACTATTCGTTGATAACTTCAAGGTTTGGCGAGATCAATTGCTTCCGATTTCCTATTTTTCGCTGATGATATCAAGATATAGCGAAGGATCAGAGGACCGGACGACCAAGAACGGCTCCAGTGCGATGTTAACACAGTGTCGAACTGGTCAGTTCAAAACGCCCTACCATTCAACGTAGACAAATGTCGCGTTGTACAATTACGCCATAGACATAACTACACCTATTTACTTGAGACAAACGGATTGCAGACCAGCTCCCAGGAATGTGACCTTGGTGTGCTCGTACAGAATGATCTCAACTGTTCAAAACAAGCTGAGGTAGCTGCGAGAAGAGGCAACCAGTACGTCGGCATGCTGCGAAGGGCATTCAAGAGATTTGACCCATCAATCTTCCCAATGATGCACGATTCCTACGTGCGCCCGTATGTTGAATACACTATCCAAGCTTGGCAGCCTAGATTGAAGCGCGACCTAGAGCTTTTAGATGCACCACAACGAAATGCAACAAAGAATGTAAAGGGCGTGCGCTATCACTCTTGCCACCGAAGGCTGAAGTTGCTGGGAATTTTCAGCGGACGCTATTGAAGGCTGCGCAGCGATCTTATATTAGCGTATCAGATATTGAGTAACCTCAACCACGTATGCCGCCATTTGGTGTAACTTAGCCACAACACGCAGCTCAGGGGTAACTGCTTAAAATTGAAGAAACAATATAGCCGCCAACCCTGGAACGCACTCTCAGACTCAGTTGTACCCTCCCCTACCTTGGACGTTTCAAAAACGATTAGATGTTGCTCTTAGCTTCCAACACTTTGTTAGCCAAAGGCCTCAATTATGGATTACGCCAAACATGCCTTTCAACAGGATTTATGTATCAAATGGACCCAAGTGAGCGACCATATGTTACTTTTCTCATGCCTTACATCAACGATCACTGCACCCCAATGTCCTTCTAAACGTTTACTCTCGATTTGGTTTTAAATTTTACACTGGTGTAATTTATCGAATTATTCATCTAGGCAGACGTTTGGTAGATGACTCAGATGTATTTTGATTTCACCATATTCACCGCAACCATCCTACGGGACGTGTCAAGCATTTACTTTTATCCCATGATAAATCATTGTTCATTGTTCATATGGCGAGCCATTAGAACAACCAGCAACAGTGCAGCACTCCAGGATACTTTTGACAAGGTCTACGAATGGTCGACTAAATACGTGCTTCAGTTCAACGCTACAAACTACAAGGTGTTGAGGATACGCCATAAAGCTACTCGCGAATACAGACTGGGGGATCAAATATTGCAGCGCACATCAACGGAATGCGATCTAGGTGTGATAGTGCAGGAGGATCTGGACTGTTCCCGTCAGGCCGAGAAAGCCTCCAAAAAAGCTAACCAACACCTTGGCCTCCGGCGGTGGGTATTCGGGGCGTTTTGATCCTTCCATTTTCTCTCAGATGCTCAACGCTTACATTCGACCTCCTTCTGAGTACGCCATCCACACCTGGCAGCCAGGGCAAAAGCAAGACCTTACCGCTCTTGAACTGCCACTACGAAGGGTGCCCAAGAACGTAAGGGGCCTGTTTCATCTCGCTTACAGATTGAGGCTGAGACCATCGGGGTCTACAGTGAACAATATCGACGCCTACTTGGCGACTTGATAATGGCTTATATGATCCTGAGGAATCCAAACCATACTTGTCGTCACCTACTAAAGCTGAATCGCAATGCTACACTCAGAGGACACCAGCTAAAGCTAGCCACGCAACACAGCCGGTTGGAATGCCGAAGGAATTTCTTTCCACTTCATGTGTGTGAACACTGAAGCGCTCTTCTCACATACGTTGTTTCTTCTCTCACGCTAACGGTATTCGCAAGACGTCTGGATGATTCGCTCATCCACTTAAAGTACGCTGTATAATCAGTGATGTCTACGCCAAGCAAACGCGACCAAACGATGTTCATTCTCAGCTTTTCTGCTTTACTAACTATACGCTGCTGCTGTGGAATATCGTTCGGATATACTACAACTGGATTTATCAGTTATATCAGTCCAAGAAAGCGGCGCACGAGTGAGCGTTATCGTCCCTTGTTCTTAAGATATACCTTCCCCATATTACTTCCCCATGTTACTCTACGGTAACAATTCAATACGCCTTCTAAAATATTTTAATGAAGCAGGGCATCCGAATCGCTAGACGCTTAAATTGACGAGTTACACTTATGTTTACTTCCACTTCAACCATCCTACAGGAATGGTAAAGCTATCGCTTTTTTACCTGTAATCTATTACTGTTCATAGTTCAAACAACGCACAGTTTTTGCGAACAGCCACATACTGATAGTTGTCGCACAAAATAGTGTTCTCGCAGCGAAACGACGGATGTTCCGCAATCCACCAACCATACGGTGCTCCACACGAACATCGTATGCACAAGGCGCATCAAAAACACAAGACATCATGGCATAAAGATAAATATTAAAGAGGGCAAAAGCTAGGACACAGCCTTGCTTCACACCAGAGACAACTGCAAACTCGTCCGAGGTCTGTTCACTCAGCTGCACCCTCGCCAGCATACCACTGTGCAGACATTCAATCAAACTTACAAAGTTACGCCGGCAACCAAACTTACCCAACACCAGCCACAATGCCTCGCGATTCACCGTATCAAATGCCTTGGTGAAATCAACAAAAAGCGAGTACAACGGCTGATGTCCTTCTCTGCACTTCTCCTGCAACTGACGAGCCGCAAACAGCATATCTATAGTGCTGTGGTCCGAGCAGAATCCACCTTGTTCTTCCGCCATTTTGGGTTCAGCGGCCTGTGTGACGAGGCGGTTGAGCGTTTCGAACTACCACATTCCCACACAACTCAGCATGTTTATAAGACGATACTTCATGCAACCTTGCTTGCTTCCTTTTCCCTTGTACAGTGGTAGCACTAGGGCATCCATCAGCTCAGGAGGCACCTCCATCTCAATCCACACGCGTTGTACTAATTGGTGCAGCGCATTTACCAACGCGGGTCCTCCGTGTTTTATTACTTTAGGCGGGATCCCGTCGGTGCCAGCACACTTGCCGTTTCGCAGCTGAGGCAGTGCTCACTGAGTCTCATCTCGTGTCAGTGTGTTGGCAAGACAGGTCTTCATCTATTGTTGTTGCAGCCCGCGCAACAAAGCCAAATCAATCTCTGAACGGTTGTTCAAGAGAGGTCAAATTGACTTTGCCAGATCTGCATTATGTCTACAGTCTGTATGCAGACAGCGCCTGAATTCCCATCGAGCAGCGTCCTCAGCGGTTTCAACCTCCGTCCATACACCACCTACAAGGAATCAAAGAATTCCATTTGTTGGAGGTCTTCAGCGTAGCATTCTTCTGCTTCGCCTTCTCAGACCGCCATGCATTTTTAATGCAATGGAGCTCTCGGGTCAGTCGCCGTCGAAGTTTGCGAAACTGACTATTCTTCCCAAAGTCACTGGGGTCCCCTACAGGTGCAGAAAATACTGCATTCTTCTCAGACACCAATGTGCCAACGGCCGCATTGTTCTCATCAAACTAATCGGAGCTCTTGCACTTTGCTCGCACGACGGTAGCAGCTGTCACCTGCTCGCGAATGTGATACCACAGTTCGCCCCATGTCGCTATGCAATTCACATTATATATATATATATATATATATATATATATATATATATATATATATATATATATATATAACGTTGTCTACAGAATAAAAATCGAGGAATCTAAAACCATGCAATAAATGTGCATACTAAGTAGGAGGACCAAAAAGGGGAAACCAGATATAGTAATGTTATTTTGTTATTTTTCATGATCCGCTTTTATATTTTTTGTCAGTTTAGTGTGTACAATTTTAATCAGTAAACTGCATAAACTGCATAAAATTATGCAGTCCTCCCACTAACCCTGGTTCCACGCCATGTCCTCGATAGTCTTCAAACAGTAATGTTCTTCATCTCTGGCTCACCAGCCTGGAAGACCTACAGGAACGGCAACGGCTAAAATCCCTACTCCGTCACAAGCGGTGCGGCACGCCTACTGAATGCCTTGATATCCTCCAGACTGACAATTAGACTTGATAATTGCTATACAGCTGAGATCACACGACACATGCAGCAGCGTCTTATGGATAACACAGGCCACTGTTCGGATGAAATGGGCGTAACTCACACGAATACTAGTTGTATACAACTAGGCAATCTTCCTGTAAGTAAGTTCCATTTTCAACTGGGCATATATCATTAATGAAACTTATAACGGCTGGAAGAACAGTATTATTCAGGTGCCATTCTGGTCAGCTAATGGTAACTGTGTTAGGCAAAGTAATGAACCTAAGTGTATTACCATTGTTTCACGTCGGAATCAAAGGGGTACATCGTGATACATCCACTTGAAGCTACCCTGTCGAGTGCTAAGAGGCGATGGGAACAGTGAACTTGCATTCACAGACTTCTGAGGAGGCGATAACTTGCATCTTCGTGCTCAGTTGCAGAGAGGTCTGAATACGCTTTTATTTACTATACATGGAAAGTTCTTCGTTTACGTCCCGATGCAAATTCCTAAACTGCTTCAATAGGTTCACTTATCTACACGAGCTTCGTAGGCTGTTCGAATTAGCCACAATAGAGCACCCTTGGTGACAGGAACAAATCTGAGAAATAATGAGCGTTTGCAGAAACCTACTTGTCAGTATGGCGTTTCAAATGCCTTGGAGTAAGCTTGGTTTGTATGGTTATTGCTACGTTGCACCAATGTGATTTGGTGAACTGCATACGTCGTCTTATAAAAGATCCAATTCATGCTTGTGAACGCAACCCATGCACCTGGGCAAGTGATTCTATCTTCTTGTCTTCACTCGGATTAACACAGTGTGACAAAGTTTGTCTTTGAAACAATGGATACCCAAAAAAATCGACAATTCACAGTGAGTAATACCATCCGATGTATTGGGATAATAAATCACAGTGGAATCAACCAGCTGGCACTTCCTAGAAGGGGATAATTTACTGAGAAAACGGGTTCCATAATTTCTCGGAAGGTCATTACAAATCAGCTGGTGGTTCATCATCCAACCATATCAGATGGTTTTGTTACCGCTTCTTTTCCTCATTCCAGCCATTTTGAATTAGGCTTCGCGAGTAGCTTCTCACCTATCGCACTCCATGTTGCCCGAAGGAAGTGAGTTTAGGCCAAGAATTTAATACTTGAAGTAGGCCGTAGCCAAAGCATTGTTCTGCGTGGCAACGTCATGGCTTGTCACCATGACCGGATTTCCGTCAATGTAAAATGTCACCACACGACTCCGGCCAACCAAGAAAACGCAGAAAAAGAGTAAAATTTCAAAATCTATTGGTGCTCCAAAAAATATTGTTCCATATTGTTTTATTGCCGCGTCAACAGAGAATCGCATAGAACTAATGTGAAATGACGGGTGCTTCCTTATCACCTCATGTAAAGCCAGTCTGCCGTTCCTTTCCAACACGTAAAATCGTACCCAATGGTGCAATCCTTTCACCTCATCTCTATGCTTCTCACCAATGAATACGTGGCTAAATCCACATGTGGCATAGTTATTAGCTGTAACTTGGTTCCATGAATATTCTCCAAACCAAACTTGGCGGAAAGCCTCTTGAAATTCTGACAAAGTGTGATCGCACACGTTTCTGGCTACTAAAATATCATATATTCGTCTAAACAGTTCAGTGCTGTAAAGTGATTCCAGGAACTGGTTGATTTGTTCCACATTTATGCCTTGCTCCCAATGTAATATCAGTGGCCTCGAAGCTTTTTGCACTTCCGACCGAAAAACGTGCTCCGGTGTGATGGCTGGGGGTATCAGAGGTAACTGAACATCGGCAGTATATCGCTGCCAGTTGACACGATTTAATTCCAGGTAACAGTCGTCGTGTTTGATGAACCGAGTGAAGTATTCACTGAAGAGCATGGAAAGTTCATCTATCAAACATGGTGGCAATCCCCGTGGAATCGGTCTGGTGCTTCTCATTTCTTTTGCGGAGTAGAGAGTTGGAAAGAGGGAATGCAAAGAGAGGTAAGTGCCGCTCGGTTACATGGGTCCAATAACGCTTGTGGTCAACAGAAATGCGCTACGATTCATTAAATTTACTAAAACTCGTGCATCTTTGAAATGTATCACTACTAACTAGCCTGCTGGCACTTGGGCTTTCAGTAAGATACGTGAGGAACACAGCGATTACCTACTGGTTTTCCAGAAACAATGTAATTCTGCCGCGGTGTACAGCATCGTCATCATCAATAGCAGTTCATCAGTCATTCAAAGGGAGTATGCTGCTGTACAACCACAACGATCTACAAAATGAAGAACAGTAAAAGGGAAAGAACTAAGACTTGCCGGAAAACCTTAATGTCCTAAGCGAACCTTCAGCGTCAAGGCGTCTACACCTTGTGTCAACAACAAACCGTCAAAAATAGGTGGCTGTCATACAAAGATTAGGCGGCATCAGCAAGACAGCTTCCTTGCGGCTTTCACTGCCCTGTGTCATAACCAGCCATTATACCCCGGAAAATTCAGTACCAACCACATTTCAAACAGGTTGTCCGATTACAAGACGAAAGCAGGAACGCCAGTGGTGTCGGTTGCGAGCCATGTCCAGTAAAGTCTCGAGCCAAGCACAAAGCAAGTGACGCAGACAGCCTGGAAAGCGAGACTGACCAACAGCATCCAGTTTGGTCGTCAATGACTACAGTTCCTACTATCAAGTTGACTTTTGCCCGTCTCAAGTCTTACGCCATTCCAAATCTGGTAAATAAAATAATGTCCTCCCCCGCCAGACGGTAACTTGGTACACGTAGTACGTGCCCAAGCCAATGCAACCTATTTACTGCTATCTGTTGTTCTAAGGAACTAACCTGAGTACCACTACCTAACACGCACATCTTCGTTGAGGACATGTCGGTGCCATCCGACACCAGCAGTGCTTCTAAGGCAGCGATGATCAAAGACTCGAAGGTGCATCAGATCCTGAGACCGAAGGTGAAACTTTTCACTACCATAGACTAGGACGGCCCTCAAGTTGGCCTCGTACAAACGGACTTTTAGACACCAAGCTATGGCTGATCCAAGAAGACAGTTCTAGCTTTTGGCATACGTGCTGACTGGAGTGATTATGCTCCCTTCATTGCTGTGCAGATACCAAGGTGAGTTCATCAGTTCCTCGCGTTCCTCGCTGTCAAATGTCAAGGGATCATCAATTGGCTGGTGGGCCTGCAACAAAATTTTGCACTTTGATGTTGCGAAGCGCATACCAAATAATGGAAGCACTCAGATAGTTTATTCAGATTTGACTGGGCCACTTCAACCTCGTTGAATAGTAGGGTAAAATCATCCGCATAATCAAGATAAACTAGCATAATGAAGATCACACCAGACAGCACCACAACACCTGCACCGCGAGGTTCCGCAAGATAACAACACTCTATGTTGGAGTCCACGAGGAAATTGAACAAAAGTGGGGAAATTGGGCAACCCTGACGAACACCACTTTTTGTCGGAACGAAACCCGATTGGTCACCGTAGATCCTGAGGCGGCCTGTAATGTTCGAGTACAGAGCACCTAAAATGTGCAGACACGACCTCACTCTCCTCTTGAAGGGCAGAGTTTATAATGCAGCCGTCCATTCAACCCTCTTAAACGGTTGTGAAACGTGGTCCACCAGTTCGACAGACAAATGGAGGTTCGATCATCGCCTCCTTCGCAGCTTGGCCCATGTCTGGTGGGAGCACCGCGTGAACAATGAGCGTGGGCGGCGTCGCATATTTGGTGCAGGAAGAGCTAGTGAACCGCTCAGCACCAGTATATCACGTACCAGGCTCCGATGGCTGGGTCACATCTTGCGTATGCCAGCACACCGACTCCCGCGAGGTGCGTTGTTTGCGCGCCGCGGGTGCGGTTAGAAGAAGAAAAGGGGAGACTAAGCGATGATTTGGTCCAGAGAAATGAAAACCCTCACTTCGAAGTTGGCGCCAGTTGGTGAATACCTGCTGCGTGGCTGGGGTCCTAAGGACCATGCACGCGTTTGGTTGGATACAGTTGCTTATATGGCGAAGAGCTGGCCCCAATGGCGGTTGTGTTGTAAGTTCCTTTGTCCATCCTTCTCTTGCTTAGCCGCTTCCTCCAATTACGATCTTATTCGTTAGGCATAATACAACTCTTTTTGCGGCACGATAGCAGACTGTTAGCTCTCCGGAACGATGTCCATCTGTTACTGGGGACTTAGTCGGCGTGCCACTGTTGTGTTTCCTTCTTGTCTTTTGTATTGCGGCACAATAGTTGAGATGTTTTCCACCTGCAGCTAACGTGTGTAGCGACGATGATGATGATTCACGTAAAATGTGCACATTTTATGGTAACAACTTTCCGTGCAAGTATTTCGAACAGAATAATTCGATCCACTGAATCGAAGGTACTCGTGAAGTCCAGGAACACGGCTATTGTCCGTCTGTGTTATGGTTGGCACTGCTGTAGCTGCTACTGCAAAGTGAATACTAGGTGTATACAGTCCCATCCTGAGTGGAAACCTGCCTGCTCTTCCCTAATCTAAGATTCCCGTTCAGCAATGAGGCGACGGACGAAAATTAAGGTCAATAATTTTGTCACAACTGGCGTTAGGCTAATACACCTCTGGTTAGCACAGTCGGTGCGACTATCCTTCTTATGTATTGCCAGTATACTCGATTCTCTCCAGTTAACCGTGATGATCACTTCCTTCCAGACAAGTTCGAACAGAGAGGTCAGTGCTTTGCGGAGGACATCACATCCATAGTTAAATAGTGCATGTGTGAGGGAATCCGAAAACGTTCGATGGCTTTGATCGCGTTTCGGACTTCAGCTTCCGATGGAGACTAACGTAACCGTCCATGGCTCATACTGCATCACTTGAGTAGAATGAGGTTCAGGAGCACTGGGCGAACAAAGCTAATTTTGTAAATGGTTCCCACTACAAGCTATACGGCGCTCCTTATGGTGAATCAGGGCACCCACACGGTCTCTGATAGTCTCTATGATGCCTTGTTTCCTGGGCTCAATGGTGCGTTTTGGTTGGAAGAGCTTGCACTAATTGCCTACTGCTCCTGCCTCCTTCACTCTTTGAGTCCGACTGGTCCATCAGGCATTTTGGTTAGCATGCAGGTTCCGCTTTATTTCGCGACTAATAACCCGCCTAGTTGCATTTTCTCACTGCCAGCAGATGCTTTTCTGCTGGATTCCAGTGGGTTCACAGACCTCTCCGATATCTAGTGACTGGTGCGGGGACGAATGATAGTATCACAATCATTGGCTCCTACGTATTGCATGGCGGCCGAGGTTCTATTCCACTGGAGCTCAGTGTCATGAGGACGAGAGAGAGAAAGTTCGGTACACGTGGTATTCTGCTTGGTTTGCCCGAGCGACGGCTTAGATAACTTCTCAGTTGCCATTCGTGGGAGAGGCTTGATAAACCACCCGGTACAGTTCCTGGAAAAATGGCGGCGTACCAAGCTATGATCATATTCAACGCAACTACTCTAGAACCAGCGACAATCTATGAGGAAACCATGGCACCTCTAACTTATAATAACTTGACCTACCTGGGTCCATCGCTGGCTAGCTACAGGAGAACACCAAGTGGCACTTCGACGACCGCTGTGTCTAAACGCGGGGCTACTAACAGACAGCCGGTGCTCCATACACAGTTGTACCAGACGCTTGCCGTTGCCTGTCCGTTTGGATTTAAGCCCATGCTTACTCCCTAGATGAGCTCCTGAAGAGCCTAGGCGACCTACTTGCGCATCCATGGCCCCTCGCAACATCGACGATATCTGAGCTGGTAAAACTGCTTCGCAGTGTGTCCAAATTAGGTGCAAGTGCAGGCTTTTGACCGTTTCTCTAAGAGCGCAAACGTTGAACGCCGCCAAGGAAACGGGACAATGTGGCCTTAAAATTGACTGTTGCCGATAGGCATCTAGAGGGTGTTGTGGGAAGGTAGCTGCAGCAGGTTCGACTCCAGTGTCAGTACGCTTGCTGTCAAATAAGCTGGACTTATAGAAGAAGATTACTAATGTGGGTTGGAAGGGGAGTAATGGAAACAGGTGAAATGGGAAGAAGGAAGGCGTCAGCAGTAGTATGCTTTGTGCCTGTCCGCCCTACTGTATGCAATAGATAAGACAACACTTGCTAATCTGCGCGACGGCCGATGCAAGATGTGGTAGAAGCTTTAAGAAATAGTCATGATTGTACGTGAGCTGAGATACTGCCAATGCTCCCAAACCTAGACAGGAGGAAGATTAGGGTCACCAACCAAAGTCTCTGGCTCAAAAACCTGTCCACAAGGCAGTGGCGAGGTGGCAATGATTTAATTTTACAGAAATGGACTCCATTCCATTTCCAACCCTCAACCTGCAGGACCAGGAGACTGAGGTAGTCTGAAGACCGACAATTGACCACCCTGGTAGGATTAGCCCTGAGGGAAGCCGCAGGCACGATTTTGTATAACCCAGTTGGTCAGAGAGGTAGGAAAACCGTCGCATCACGTTAAGGTTCAGTCTTGTTGCGACGGGTAGTGCCGTAGCAGAATCTTATTTTTCATATTTTAAACATTACTGGCCTTCACGAAAGGGTCACGCACTTGTGAATATAGGGATTTGGTCGCGCTATTCCACAGCTCTATCTCAATCCAAACTAGTCAGCTATCTTCCTTCAAACCTCAGTGGCGTATGCCGCTATCTAGTGGTGCAAACCGTTAGCAATCTTGGGGTAAGCTCCCTGAATGGGACCAAGCGAATGCCCACAACTGAGGAGTCCTCAAAAGACGTTATAGCCGTCTGTCGCATTACCTGATTGTAATCTATTTGAGATGAATCAAATAACAGATGTATTAAATTGATGGTCCGTTTGTTAAGTAACCGACCACAACACAACTCCATCGATGTGCATTGTTGGGGTGGACACTGGATAGCAACTGAATTTTAAACTGCGTAGCAGCACACATGCCAATCTGTTTGGTACGCTAACCGAGCCAATGCGGTCTGCGTTTCCTAAGTCACTCAGCGTTTCTACTAATTGGATCAAAACAAGGCTAAAGTGAGTGCACACTACAAGTATCATTCACAAGCAAGAAAGTATTGTAACTCTAGAATCCTAGACTAAATAGGTTCTATAAAATATTAATGGAAACACAAACAAAACGTTGCTCATATAAACCACTCACGAGGATTAAGTCACTATGTACGTGATTGTGTTTCAGTCTTAGTTGTAGATACTTGCGTTGTCCAGCTGTGGGTAGATTGCTGCGCTGGTAAATCCGTACAAGAAGGAAAAATATGAGTACAATGAGAAAAATTGAAGACCACCGCGCCAAACGAGCACTGATCGAAGTGATACCTGAAACTAATGTGTCCATCAAGGGAACTTACGTGAAAATACGATGGTAACAATGTAGTGAGCTTCTAGATCATTTTCTGATACATCTCCTGCAGGTCTTACTTGTCTCATTCGGTAAGTATTTTATTGCCCAGAGTAGCAAGTCGATCATTTTTGAAAGGCAGACTAATGACCCAATCGGTACGGTCACCTGACGCACCCCCAAAGGGAAGCTTTCACAAAGTTGCTTACCTTGGCGTTGTGGGCCTTTTGCACTGCTGCTGTGGTTCACCTGTGTGGCAGCTGTGCTGGTAACTTGTTTCGGAAGCTAAACTACTTCTGACTGCTATAATAGAAACTCCAATGATAAGCACATATAGCTGAAATATGAAACGACGTATCCTTCATGCTGGACAGGTCAGGTCAAGTTACAAGAAAGATCTGGGCATAGTCTAACGAGAGTCCTGCTTCTTGTGCCGGCAACCGGAGCAGGACCTAGGACACCTCTATGTTTGCTTAGTTCTCCTTACTTCTGCAATATTATTAAAGCGGGAAAAGAAAGGCCCCTGCACTTAGATGGAACAGTCTCAACGCATAACACAAGATCTTGACGATATATCCCAATAAATTTACCAAATTAATTGGAATCGACCGGGTTTGTATCTGTCTAATACCCCTTTGAAGCCTGCTGAATAATACTATTTTGCCAAGACAGGCTCAAGCTTGTTTCAAGTGCGAACTTTACTATTCGTAAAGAATTTTGCTCTAATTTCTGGCCTAAACCTCTGACCTTAAATTACTTAAAACCCAGCCATAACAAGAGCTCATGGAATCTGTAGAAGCAAAATGCTTCTACCGTGGAATCGGCTAGAGGCTAAACAATTCCATCGTTTTTCTTGAGAGTGTAAGTACCGAAATGAGCTCGTTGATCATTAGATCATTTGCCAATAAGCAACTGAACTAATCAAGGTTATAGTATATGGTGTATGGGTGTGCGTGTGCGTGGATGTGCGTGGATGTGCGTGTGTGGTATATCTATGATCACAGTGCTTCCAGTTGATGACGTGCATCGGCTTTCTGTGTCCACGAGGTGCTAAAGTATGGGTTCAATGTCAACCATGGTAACCGCTGCGCTAGAAGCATTTCGATAGATATCTTGGCCCTGATCAACACATCTAACGCACAACTTAGCAGCTTTGAAAATAGTAATAATTGTTGACAATATTTTTGGTATCCAGAAAAAGACACCGAACTGTTCGCTGGGTTACAATCATGGTAGGGAAGATCAAGGTCTACCAGTAAAATATGACGCCCTTGGCAGCTATATTTATCATGGCTAAGACAGACCTAATGCATACAAGACAGGTTTCTGCTCACTGTTATAGATGATTCAGAAAGGATTCGAATTCCGTTAGGAAACACGTCAAGCTTCGAATAACGCTCTTTCTTTGCTAACTCCCCTAACGAGTTCACCAAAGACCACTTTGTCCAGCACTACACCACAGAGCACACCGCGCATTTTAGCATATATATATGTATACATATATATATATATATATATATATATATATATATATATATATATATATATATTTGGTTGGCGGCATCCGGTTCCGGATTTGCCTGTCATTGTGGCCAGCCACAGGACACTTGCGCCTACAGAGGGACCATAGGTGGCTTGCGCTGCACCACACGCACCTCCATCCACACACCCCATATACAGTGTAAACCCCGAAGGAATAAGACCGGGAGGCATGTGGATGGGAGCCACATTTCATCAACGGAGTTGGCCCACACTCCTTCACAGGCAAACACAAGCGCGCTGCATTTAGGGAATCAAGAACACACAATACGTTGGCTGGACAATAGTTCGCTCCACACTGCATGGAGCCACTCTAACACGGCCACGAGGACGGTGCGGCCTTCCAGAAACGACCAACTGTCTTAGGGAGTCAATTTGGACGAGGTAGTGGGTAATAAACAAGTAGACACCTTGTCAATATGTACATCAAACGCAGCCACACTAGGGACGTCAAAAAGCAGCCAAACACTTGAAATGACAAAGTCAAATAGTAGTTATTGAAGAAAGTATACGGTTATGCCGACTTCACTTTTCGCTAAATGAGCATGTGAAATAAATTGGTTACGAGCAAATCCGAGCTAAGTTTAAGATGCCAAAAATATATCTTATCAAAATACTACAAACGCGAAACAGTGCTTTTCCTGTTGCGTAGAAACAAACTCAAGCCCTCTGCGGCTAACCTCAAACATGTGGCGTCCGCTCACCTAGAGACGGCTCAAATCAGACTTGCGGAACTAATAGAAACTCAGGCACGCTTACTACCCGTGGTCGAGGATCTGTCTCTGTGTTGTCGGATTGTTTTCACTAACTTTTGTAAATCAACTCTTGATCGTACGAGACGAAATCGCTCCGCTCGTTTAGAAAATTCGCTGATGAACAACCAGGAGGAGGAACCAATTGCTCGTGATCCCAGTAAGTACGTGATGAATTTATCGAACGTACAACTTGATGGGTTGCAATTAGAAGCATTATCACTTGGGCTTGATTAAAAAGTCCCCCCTAAGACGTTGAACGGCTTGTTTATAGAAGCCCAATTTGAGAAATTTTTTGACCAGTTTAAGGAGCTCCAACCAACCAGCCCTGATAAGCATATTTGGTTCAGAAACAAGTTAACTGATATCGCCCATGAGGTAAAAACCATGCCAATTAATGAAAAATGTGGCATCACAGCTCAACATTTTCAGGCTTTACGTGAACTACGAGCTAATGACGTAGTCGTAATGAAACCAGATAAAGGTTCAGGAGTGGTAATCATGAATAAAACCGAATGCAATGAGAAGATGTGCGCCATACTCAACGATGCGAATAAATTCGAACAGCTCACGAAATTGGGGGACATAACCAATGTCGAAATGCGCATAATTCGTCACCTGGAATTACTTCTCCTCCACCGCGTGATAAACTTTGATACATTTAATAGTTTGAAGCCGAGTGGCAGCACTATTCCACAGTTGTATGGGTCCCCAAAGACACATAAGTGTGAAGTGCCACTCAAGCCAATCCTTTCAATGATGAACGCGCCCCAGCACAAACTCGCTCGTTGGTTAGTGAAGTTGCTAGCTCCGCTGAAACAACAGTTCAATCTGTACAGTCTTAAAGACTCGTTTCAACTCATTGATGATCTGGGTGAACTCAACCTGTCAGACAAAGTTATATGTTCCTTGGATGTAGAATCCTTATTTACCAACGTGCCGCTACATCAGACGGTTGATTACGTGTGCGAATTAGCTGAAAACGGTGGCTGTTCGCTACCAATTCCGACTGAATTGCTAAGAGAATCTCTACTATTGTGCACGGAGAATGTGGATTTTCACTTCCGGAATACACCATACCGTCAGATTGACGGCGTAGCAATGGGTAGCCCATTAGGTCCTGTGCTCGCTGATTTCTTCATGTTGATGGTAGAAAGAAGCATTTCTACAGAAATAGCCCAGGTGCCATACTACAAAAGATATGTCGATGATATCTTGGCTTTCTGTTCGTCGGAGCAGCAGCTCACACATTTGGTAGAACGGTTCAATGGTGCTCATGTTAACATACGGGTTGCATGTGAAATAGAACAAAACAATTGTCTACCATACCTGGACATACTCATAACTCGCAGAGAGGATGGATTGATTAAGAGGTCAAGTTACCGAAAATCGACTTGGTCCGGTCAGTACCTGCACTTCACGAGCTTCACACCAGTGCGGTACAAACGGACACTTGTGAAGACTTTAGTTAGTCGTGCCAGACGAATTTGTTCGGCCGACTGTCTGGACGATGAGCTAGTGTTAATTACAGCAACACTAATGGCGAATGGCTACCCTCGAAGATTTATCGAGAAACACAGCCAACCGCGAGGACCAAAGGACTTGGTACACACGGCAGCCAAGAAAAAAGTGTATATCTAGTTACCTTTCAAAGGTGACTTAGCCACGCTGAAGACAACTAAGCGTATAATTTCTGCTACACAAGGAAGTTACTATGCTGCACAAGTTGTCGTTATCAACCGAACACGAAACTTGCCCATACCTCCAACGAAGGAAGCTCAGTATTTTGGGGCCAACTCACACTGTGCATACCAATTTATATGTGACTGCGGAAAGAGTTACTTAAGCAGAACCAATAGAACGCTGACTTCCCGAATAAAGGAACATGTGCCAAGATGGGTTCAACGTGAAGTTGCTCAGATTGCCTACCCTCGTCAGATTCCATGTTCGCGCAGACCGCTGGCTTCCTCGATAGGCAAACACCTATTAGACTCGGGTCACCAATTAGAGCTGGGCTCGGCGTTTAAAGTTGTGTTACGTCACACTAATCCCCGCTTCCTTCGATTTGCCGAGGCTGTCGTAATTAGCCGGATTAAGCCAGCCTTGTGTGTTCAGAAACAATTATTTGTCAGCCTAAAGCTGCCTTGAACGTAGGTGTGAACTTCCGTCATGCATTTTGCACCTTAAGCTTGTCTGGTTGCACCCACTGTTAGCTATATCTATGCTTACCGGTTATTGTTAATAGTACTGAGGAGACAATACGAAATGCATGCATCTACCAGCCTTCGTCTTCTTTCCGTGCTTTTCAAATTGTTGAAGGAAACTAACTGCTTTAAACGCGAAAATGTTATCTAAGTTAACCAAATTAGTTTATCTGACGTGTGCAAGTCAGTACAAGGTTATTCATGGATATAAGTTAAAATATGGTAAAGAAAACAATTAGACAACTAGAAAACTCATCACCTGAAATAAAGAAACTGCGCGCATGCACGCAGTTTGTAAATTAAATGCATCGTACCTACCAAACCTGTGCCGGTTCTGCCTATCTTATCAACAGGACCCGTCGTCTTTTCGATGTTTGGCCCGGTTGGCCTCGCTTGGCTCACTAAGCCTGCCTGACTCAGCCACTCGCGACCGCATGTGCTACAACACCATGCGCTCAAAGTCGATGGGGTAAAGTCCATCGGCGACAGTCATTTCCGCGATTACCGCTTATTTCCTACATGTACGAGGGCTTTCATTTGTACTTCGGCAATGGCCTTCGTGATCAGATCGCGCCATGCGCACCGATCAACCCTCGGTCAAGATTAGAACCTGAAAGTCTCACTTTGATCATGTCCTGGTAACAAAACATCGGTTCCCCACATGACGCTTCCCAACACTAAGCTGATCCTATCATAGCTGCTTCAGTATCCGCGTCGAATCCATACGCCACACGTGACCGAGCCAATTCAGGTGTCTCAGCAAAACTATGCAGCCCACTACATATATTCCGCTTCGGCGCAACACTTCCGTATCCGCAACTCTATCGCACCAACCAACGTACAGAATCCGTAGCAGACACTGTTGATGGAACAGCTCGAGATATCGCACATCCCGCCGGTACATCGTCCAGGTTTCGCAGCCGTATAGAACAACAGACAACATCACGGCTTTTTATACAGCTTCGAGCCAACCGTAAGCTGGTAGTTATGCCGCACCAGGTGATCAAACTTCCCTAAGGACGCCGCTGCCTTCGATGCACCGATACGCAGCTCACTGTCTTGCTTCTGCTCAGTCGACACCATACTCCCAAGGTATATATATATATATATATATATATATATATATATATATATATATATATATATATAAGCATGAAGTCACAGATTGCTTGTGCTGTTGCGAAGTGGACGGCTTATGACTACACGGTCATCTACAACTCAGTCATGTATAGTGTGCTGTATAGTGTGCAGTGCGGCAATCGTTCAGATGCCATCAGTAGAACGTGACCGATTCATCCTATCTGGTACAGCGAAACCAGCATGTTATAGGGAATGCTCGCATTTCACAGGACGTGACGTCTAACGTCAACATTTTGAACTTCGTGTTTCTACCACACATGAGGTATTCTCCTTGGTTGTGCAAAGACGACGCATATTCTCCCCACAAGCTGGTCAGAACTGTCTCCTAGATAAAAATAAGCGAACAGAGGCGCTGTGACTACCGTCATTTACCGAGATGGAAACGTCCCGAGGAGCATTCATGTGTTTCCATTTGATAAACAACAACCGAGTTTTGGCAATGCGTTGAGAAATTTCCTTTTCCACCAGCAGAAACACAGCTTCCATGGTAGAGGAAACTATCTATCTGTTCAAGTTGTGTGCCCTCAGAGGTGAGCCTATGGGCCAATGCTGGAGCAACACTGTGCACTTCGGGAGGTCGAAGTATAGTTCGTGTCTAGAGACACCAACGAGCACGGTCCAAAACCGTTTGCATACTTTACGAGTCGCCACCGAGTAAGGTGATGACATCAGTATAAACTAAGTTGTTCGTTAAAGTTGCCGTCCTCTCCGGAGCGAGGGGAACGAATGGTCACAACTTCTTTTATCGCTGGAACCTATGTTTATCTGTTAATTATTATGAGCGCTCAGTCTATCCTTTGTTCAAATTGGCACCACTGAGAGAAGGCTGTCGGCGAGGATTGCAGAGCACCTTCCTCGATACACGGTCGCAAATGACTCGAAACTACCCACTAGCTCTATTGCACTCCGTGTACTTGATTGCTCCATGCGCGAAGGCCCACTTAGTAAATTTAAGGTAATCAACAAACAAAACAGCCCCCGTCTACTTCAGTTTGCTGAGGCCTCGAGGATTCGGCGGTTGAAACCAAGTTAATGCAAACAAACGGACTTCGTGACCAGCCTCGCCCTACCCTGGTGAGGTTAGTGTTATCTTTCTTCTGACCGGGTCTTGTGAACTCACCGACTCTCGACCGCTTTAAATTGCGCCGATAATACTTTCCTATGTATCCTTTGCTATGTATCCTCTTATTTGCACGAGTTATTTGTAAACACCTGAGAATATGCACAACTACTGAATTCACTATATTCTGTTAAAATGCGGCTTCTTCCTGCACTGTTGATTTGGTCTATGACTATCATTGTTCAAACGGTTGAAGTGTTTCCTCTGGTTCGCCTAATAGAAATATTCATATATCTCTGCGATTTGGATAGTATTTATAGCTTTTTCTGCGACGACGTTGTGATCGCAAAGGTACCCTTTAGCTTGCATAGCTGGATACTCTGAGTGCTTACAAAAACACACTGTCATCCAAACTCGGAATGTTATCACTGAAAACAGTTGAAGTTCATCGGTCACATTGAGCTGGTAACGGGACATTACGCAAGTTTTTGATTTCCGTAATGCTCACGGGCACTTTCCGATCTTAAGCGCATACGGGACAATGTTTCCTTCAAGGCCTAAGAGAGACTAAGAAGCCTTGTGGTCTCATAGTGTGTCAGAGACAGAAACAACCGCTGTTCTTGGTAACTATCGGAAGTTATTCCGACAGATAGGGGGAACGGGGAGCAGGAAACCTGATAGTGTCGTGACTGTTTACGTCGTCAGTGGATAACCAACTCACAACCTGTAAAAGATGCTAGGTCGTTGGGCTGAACAATCTGAAATCCACTTTATACTGCCAGAATTACTGTCTTGGGTCTCCACAAGTGATCGCCCTGTCTATACGCATCCACTGTTTCTGACAGAAGTTGAATGCGAAGAGAGCGAAAAGCCAAGAGAAACAGACGAACTCGCTCCAGCTCTCTTTATGTTCAGAAGACTTGCGTTACTTTTTGATTTACATGATTTATTACGGAAACTGTAGAAATAGGATACTTTCCCAACCGGCTGTAGCTACGGTGTTTGTCCTGATTTTTATGAGAGGCTCCTATTCAGCATATATCAGTCCTACAATAACCAACGGGATTTCACTTGCCTGTAACTAACTTGCCACTGTCGTTCTCCACACAATGACTGCCTCTCGGGAAAGCCAGACTTGTCAAAATCGAGGCCGCAGTGACCACAGTTTCACTTTACTTACCAGGGTATGGCCCTCTATATTTCTGGCCCTCTCTAGTGGTGCAGACGATACCAAAGTTGCTATCAATGCAGTGTATCTATGTGCTCTTTGAGACTACTGGATTAGGAAAGCTGCGCCAGAGAAATGTGTAGATATTAAAAGTGCGCATTATGACGGCCTATAACAAACTGTCGCCGCCCCTCAACCTATCTATCGGTGTGGAATAAGGATGTATACTCTCACGATTACTTTTTAAATTTGCTGCTGACGACATCATGGAAACGGTGTTCATCGGACACAACTTGAAAATTAGGAATCTGCTCCCAGATGATGGACGTCTTGACTTGTAGTACCCCTACAGTATTGTCCTGAAATATGACAGTTCACCAACCTGGAATGTCAAACCGGTTAGCTTAACCCAAATAGTCAATTGTCTGAAGCTTCGCTTTGCCTCTTCAAAATGCGCACCCTTCCTCCAGTACTGGCTAATTTAATCCCCACACTAATCATTGGTGAAGAACAATTAGAAATTGCTTAGAAATTCCGCAGCGTTGGCAGTTGTATCATGGTTTATGTAATAGAAGAAGAGATGACCAACCGTATAACAAAGCTCGAAGCGTTTTAGCTCAACATCGTTATTTATGGCACGCGCAAAACATCACTCACCATGTGCGATGGTTGCTGGTGAGCGAATAGTAATTACCCCAGGCCGACCTATTACTCGCTCGCGTCAATAGCCCCAAATCGATGACACCAAGTGAATAATTGATCTGGAATGGCGAGAACAGAACTCAAATACAGCGACCAGATGAAATGCGCCAATTTTGTGTGACCATTTGATGCAAAGTATAAAATCAGCCTGTGTTTATTAAACAATGGAATGATGATTGAGGTCCAGACTTTGCTTTTAATGCATGGAGGCCCATTACGACAACCTGAAGAGTAGAGACCATAGCGCAGCCATCTATTCAACCCTCCTGTACGGTTTTGAAACCTGATCTATCAGATCGACAGATGTAGCAGTTAGTTACGATCGACAGCCGCTGCATTCGCATTTAGTTCATGGCTAGAGGAAAGCGGCGAAAGCAGTGAGCGTGTTCGGCCAGTTGTTTATGCCTCAAGAAGTGTAATCGAACCAAACAGCTTTGTTATTTCAAGAAACCAGGCTCTGACGGCCGGGCCATGTGTTAAGTATGCCAATACACCGACGGCCATGGCGTGCATTAATTGATCGACCGTGATCTGGATTGAAAAGAGGAGGGGATGTCAACCGATGATTTGGACAGGATAAATGGAAGCCCGCACTCCAAACTTGATCTCGGTTGGTGCCTCCGAACTTCAAAGGCAATAAAGGCAATAAACATGTTCGATTGAATGCACACGTTAACAATGCGAAGAGCCGACCACAATGAAATTTGTGGTACGTCTCTTTGTCCCTTACCTCCCGTTTAGGTTACTCTGAAACCCCGACGTCACATTAATGAGTATTTGGATCTTTTCCAGTCAAGCCCCACCAACAGTGCAAAAAGGGCGCGCGTGAAAAGTTGAGCCCCGCCACTGTTTGCCAGCTCCAGTGTACGTAATGTATATGAACGTGCCCCATAAAAACACTCCTTATCCGCTTCTACGGTCATTTTTGTCCAAAAAGTCTCTACGTTCGCACGTAAAACCTGACATGAACTTTCTGACGCTTTCGGCGGTCGTTCATGACAAGGAAACAGCAATACGTTTTTGCAAAGACATGGAGTGATTCATCATCAACGTTTATGCAGATGAGGACACCAAATAACACTTTCAACTGTTTCTGACAGATGGAGGTATGATGCCCGACAGTGTCGGCAAGAAATCGGTCTTCGAAAGGGAACTTGATTGGAGCGGTCTAGGATGGATTTCAGGACAATAATCCTATTCATTTATTGCTGGTCCAAAAATCTGACAAAAATCAAATTCTGCTCAGAGGAGTTATCTACTGGCCACGCGACCGCTGTCGACTGGAAGAACTTTCTGCGTGAAATTTGCGCCTGGCAGTTTTTGCAGACTCCAACGATTGTCGGCGGACCAGGTCTACATGTCGAGATCGATGAAACCCTAATATCACGTCGTAATAACCATGCAGGGCGAGTCCTTCCCCAGCAGTGGATTTTCGGAGGGATTTGCCGGGAGACTAAAGAAGTGTTCTTGTATGCAGTGCCAGATCGAGCTGCGGCCACTCTGCTGGACACAATCCAGGCCTGCATCGCCCCCGGCTCAATTATCATTTCCGATATGTGGGCATCATACCAAGACATTGAATCGATGATTGGCATGAGTTATACTCACCAAACGGTTAATCATACCGAAAACTTTGTGGATCCAACGACTGGAGCTCACACACAAACCATCGAACCTCTCTGGCACATTTACAAGATGCAGAATAAGCGCCAATGCGGCACACACCGATCTTTAGTGGACAGCTACCTGTGTGAGTTCGTTTGGAGGCAAAGACACCGAAAAATGGACCTTTTCATGCAAATTATTAATGACTTGTCACAATTTCACCCTCTTCAATAGAGAGTAAAAGTTCAAGTTCCATAATCTTTTTTGGGTGGCGGGGCTTAACTTTTTGGCGGGGCTTAACTGGAAAAGATCCGAGTATTTTATACTGAAATAGTTATATATTATTTGTTTTTATTGCTTTTTCTTTACTTTTCATATCTTACTATCAGTTACATGGATGGTATCATGGTAAAATTACTGAGGAGTCCCTACTTTCTAGCTATCGTGCGGAATGTTGGGAAAGACGACCGTAAAGTGTCAAGTGAGAAGATTGTCAGGCGCAATGAAACGCCATGAGTTTGAGGTCGAAGTGGAGTGTGTAATATCCCTTGCATGCCGAGCCATTGGGTAGGACAACAATTCTCGAACACATAACCGTGCCTAAATTAGCATGGATAATTCCACTCAGGAGCATCAAATAAACCGTAAAAACCAACTATTCGAGAGATCCATGATATATACAATGAAAGCATTGAAACCGCGTAGTGACTGAGTTAAAGGTGTAATATGATGGCACTAGATAAAGTGAATTTCTGTGAAAGAGTTTAATGCTTTATGTACTATTTTGTGGTTTAAACACACCAAATTTTTAATAGTGAATAGGCTCTTTGTTAAACGTAGCGGATTGGATTGATACAAAACCATCAATAGGAGCCTATTACAGATCAGTAAGTTGACTGAACATCTCTGGAGTACATTCTCGTAAACATGGTTGATTTACCTGCTTCCGCCATCTGGAACTAATCATAAAATAATATACTTGAAGACCTATCATCCTTAAACAAATGGAACGAAAGTAGGTCTATGAGGTTTTCGGCAGACAGGTCTCAGATACGATGCCACAGATGCTGTATACCTGGAGGATTCATCACTATTAATGATACTCCCATTCCAACCACGTATTCAACTCAGGATTTTGAATTCAATGTTCTAGCAGCTTCAACTAACACATCCTACATCAACTAGTTAAAGTAAAACACCTAAGAAGCTGCACCACTAGATCATTTTCACTATCAAAAACACAGCTAGAATCATCCAAACTCATAGTGCGACCCCCTCTAGAGTACTGCACCATCATACGTAGCCACTTACGCGGAACAGATAAAACTGCTTTTTAAAACCTCCAGCGCTTATGTACGAAAATGCTTATGGGACTTTCATCAGCGCTTGCCTATGAAGAACGATGTTCTTACCTCCAGCTCAACCCAATCTGGCTTCGACAGCTGAAAAGCAATCTCACTCTTCTCTCCAGTATAATATACGCGCGAGTATTTTATCAACCAATACGGCTGTCGCTTTACAAAATGGTTCAATCTATCCTAGTAATGGGAATTCTCTACTATTCTTACAGAAGCCCAAGCAAAATATTCACTTAAATTTCTCCTTGATGAGTTACGCTCATCATATAAGGACCAGTGAGAGCCCATCTACATTTAAATCTCATTAAAACACTTTTCTTTCTATGCCAAATGTACACAAACTTTTCGGCCTTCAACAATCTGCGAGTGTACTCATGCAATGCGGCCCGAAGAATCTATAATGAAACTAGCATTCTCATAATGTTACTTATTGCATCACTGATCCATCTTGAGTGCAAGTTCATAAATGAAATTTGACGAAACTCACTCTATAAATGATCGTCCTACATAATGCAGCATATCCCACTCGTCGGGAAATATACCCAGTTATTCATTTATTTATTACTCAGAATAAGAAAAGAGGTTCCTACGGTATCGGAAACTAAAAACAACTGCGTGGAATAGTGCATCATGAGCGCTATCTGGTAAATGTTTGGTTGCGCTTTTTAACTGTTGCAGTCAATCTATGATACAGCTCTTCAGCGACTGAAGCCTACTGGACGCCACGGCTGATACCCATATTGCTTCGGGGTCTTAAGTCGACTTATGCCCCTTCAAAGTAACACGGTGCCTCTTGTCAGTTATCCGTTCTACCAATCCAAACGCTTAAGTGGATGCGAAGTAAATGTTCCATAGCCGCATTCTTGGTACTATGCACTATCCCAATAGCCAGGTAATGACGTCGCAAGAAGCGTTTGGTACGTGTGCGTCAGTGTTGAAATCTGGCAGTTCAAACAATTTTCGTGTCAAATTTGATGTTGCCAAACCTACGGCAACACACTTTGTGTAACTATTATGTTTAGCAACCAGCGTTTAGGTGGGTCTAATTTTGCTCTACAGCGGGCTGATTTGCCTTATCGGTTTGATTGGCTGACCGGGACATGGGAAATAAGCTATGATGAGCGTGACCTCAAGTCGTCCTTATGTTAAGCCCTTAGTGCATCCCGAAACAACAATATAAGCAACACTTCATCCTGAAGTAACCCTCATTTGTGTGTATGCAACAGCTGTGATGAAAAACTGCAGTAGTTAGTCAGCTCCATATGGTATCCATTGTGATCAGTAAGTGGGCTGAATCTTCACAGGTTGGGAGCCAGCTGTTCATCCACAAAATGCGGTATTCTTCAATGTCACAAATTGGTGACAACTCGTTATGGAGTCATTTAGTATGACAGAAAAACCTAGCAAACCCTTTTAGCTAGCCACAACTACAAGTACTGTTTTCCACTCGGTGTTATGAAAGCCCGTAATAATTGAATGTTCCTGTAATAGCGAAGCAAACTGTTACTCCCTAGGATGTGCAATTATTAGCTGGCGAAAATACGAGGACCTCTTTAGAGACTGTATTGTCACCGGATTGGTCAATCGACGTGCACCAATCCACTGTGGAGTTTTGCTTAGAAGCTAGTGTTGTGTTCAACACTTCTGATCACTACATTGTGTTACTTAACTGACTAGCGAATGGCGTTCAGTAACGGGCACTTTTCCCACTCATTTACGTACGGCCATCTGGATGTTTTAAATAGTTCCGTGTAAGTGATCTTTCAGCATATTAAAAAATGAACACTTTTCCCTGGTTTTATTTCGGCACGCTTGTTAGCAGGCATGTGTACTTCGCACATGTATGTTGTGTGGTTCTCCATCGAGTTTTGAAATGGTTCTGCCTGTATATGCCCAAAGAATGAGGGACAAAGTGTAGTCTATTGTTAAGAGTAAGCATTGATATCAAATAGCCGTAGGATTAGTGGTCACCTAGACATCGTCATTATCTTCGTTCTGTTCAATATAACGATATTCATTTCTTCGTACTGGGGCACCTGTAATGTGACCGGAATGCGACAAGTAATCTCTGTTTTAGTTACGTTTTATTTTTAGGTAAGCCTTGGTGATTCCAATCGCGGAGTTTGTGCTCGCATCCAGGTCAATTTAAGTTCCTCTTACTTTTAGCAATATACCCTATAGCTAGTTAATTTATGACGGTGTAACAGTAAATACACCTTCCAATCAAACAGGAGACCCCAGGTTTTCTTTTTGTCTCCACCTTAACGACCAAGTAAGGAGTCCCCTGTCGTGGACAACTGTCTACTAGAAGTGTCTCCTGTTCATTCATACACTATGACATTATCCCTAGGGCCATCGCAGATGCTTCGGCTCATTCTCACACACCAACTTGTCTGTACGAAACTTATGATTTGCAACTGGGTAATGATTCATTGAAATCACTTTCAAGATGAGTTAGTCTGCGCTCGTTTACTCGACGTGTGCAGTTAATGGCCACTTGTTGAAATGAAAACCCTTCTCTTGGGGTCACGACAACTCCTGTGAAGCGAGTTGCTAACTAGTTCACTAATTCTTATACGCTAGTTGCGTCGTAAACCAATCATTTATGCCCTCTGAGGTGAAGTAGCTAACCAGGTCCAACCACACCGATGGTCATTTGGTACAGCGCTGGATGCCGTTACGTTGCTGCAACTTCACACCTGGTCGTTTTTGTAGCTTTTCGCCGCACACGTGACGTAAGTTGTGTCATGACGGACATGGTATGGCGTGCTCCACCAGTGTGACGGTTGCCAAGGCTACTCAAAATGCTTGACCGCTAAACAAGGACTAAATGCCACTGGAAGTTGTGTAATCTAGAAATGTTAACCTTTTTACAGTTTGACCGATCGTATTTAAGGCCCCAATGAAACAACCGTTCCCTCCAGCTTCCAGCAGAAATCACACACATGTTTATCCCGCAAGATAATGACAACGGTAACTGATGTCTCAAGCATCACATGTAGAGAGTCACGCACCAAATACGGCATTACACAACTTACGATCATTTGTTCGTTAGTGCATTGAGCTATCTAAATGTTGTTCTTTCGGTGACAACGAGTTTGATGGAGTTGCAATTTATTCGCGGGCAAAGCGTTTACCAATCGTATGATATGTAAAAGTAGTATGGCGTTACAAACAGCTAAGCTAATGTCAGTGATGGTACCGCAGAAAAAGTAGTTGCGGATGAATTCAAGGCAGATGTTTCACGTTATAAAGTGAACCGGTTGGTACGATTTAGCTTCCCTCTGGCTTGCCTGTGCATGCGGGAGGTTAAAGCATAGTGTGGACCAAACAACGATACTCGTCGCCACTTCTACCCAAAGTAGTAAGACCATCCTCCTGTGGAACCAACCGGTATGACTCACACTGTTGTTTACTCGTCGCAACAGTGATGGCGCGCAAATTGCCTCCTCGGCTAACCATTCTCACCTTAGGCCTGGGATGGTAATGCACCGGAATGTATGATCCTAGAAAACAGGTAGCACCGCCCTTCTTTATTCAGCACACACAGATCCTCTATCTAAGATCAACGAAGGAACCAGTAGTCATTTACGTTGTGTTGTCGGTTGACCGGTTTGCTGAGTGATCTCTGATTTCAGTACAGACTGCAGCCGGCCAGCATGATTTTCGGAACGAAGTTCTAATTCTCGATTGAGACAAAGATCAGCTACGGGGATCATCTTATATGATTATTTTGCAGCGATAACTGCAAATGTGTAGCAGTGTTCCCATGATATCTTTCACGACCTTCTGCAGTAAGTCATGCAGTGCAGTCATCTCAAAATGTTTTATGGGTCCATAACCAGCTGGCCGGCTGATGAAAGAGGAGTTCCATGTTAATAACCATGTTCTGCGGCGACTTATACTAAGCTGGATTATTAAAAGTATTTTTGTCAAACTCCGCCATTCACATCAGTTTCCATTTTATTTAAAATATTCTAAGCACTACTTCGACTCCTAACTCAGATCATTCTCATGCTGCTCCCATGGGGTCGGGGCGTGACAGCCATCACTTGCTCCGACTTCAATCTAGTGTTCTATCTACAGGCAAGCGGAATCCGTAATTTCGATAACCTTGGGACTAAGAGTAAGACGTCTGAGAGTGAGTCGGTAATTTTCTGTCATGATCAATGAAAGAAGTGCTTCACAGTCCAAGCAAGCTTCTGACGCTTTAATCTGCCTCTCATACTTCATGGTTGGGTTCTTGTTAGTATTCACCACGCTTTACCAGTCCGTATGAACTATTGCATACAGGCACTTCTCGAAACAAGGTTCACTACAGACATGCCCCAGCGAGACCCCCTAGCTCAATGCGGTGTGTATGATCAGGGATTGCATCGATGACAGCCAAAATATGTCTCTTTAGACATTAAGGAGACGTTACGTAGAGTAATTCTGTTCCTGAATATAGTCGCCTTCCTTTTACCCCGGTCTAGTAATTGATGACACCGCACCTGTGTGGTGGATTTGTCGAGTGGCTAAATGGAAGTCAAGTTCAAGTTCAGTTAGGACCGGAACGATAGGATAATACCACGACTGTTCCTTCTTTTGCGTATCGTTGAATTGGGAGTCGCTAGGTCAGCATGAGAAGTTGAGAAGTCAAAAACTAAGACCGCATCAAATCCTGTCCAACCAATTGCTGTCCACATTTTCTGCTCATCAGTCCACACCAGGCAGGTTTATATGAAGTAAGAAAGATTTAAGGATAAGCTAAAACAAGAGGAGAAGTGTCAGCTGAATCATGATAATACCAAGGTATGAGAATTAGGAAGAAAAGGAACCGAAAGCTGAAGATACAAATCGGTTAGGAGAAGGGGAAGATTTGGTACTGCCATCCAAGGGCATCTAACTGACGCTCGAAACCCTCTACCGTACACTCCCTAACGACGTGCTCGGGACGCGATTGTGGCATTCAATAACCCGGCGCGACAAGCGAATTTCCCTCTTTACCTGGTCAGAACGTAGTTTGTGCAGCTTCAGCGGGTGACCTCGGAGACTAGGCAGCTTGGCGGGACTAAATAACCAGGACAAGTCTGGACCGATCATACCTGTTTGGATACGGTAAGGGAGGATTAAGTCTCCTCTACTTCTCCGGTAGTGCATTAAGGACATAGCCAAGCGAAGCAAACATTCAGGACACGTTTGCCTCCGTAAACTATGCACTAACCTTGTGCCCAATTGCAAAACCCTCTCCAGTTCCATTTTGTCTCTTACAAGAAATGGTGGACAAGCCTAGATACAGTATTCTAAGTGGGGTCGCAAGAAAAACTGAGAAATGCTCCACAGAATATCGGCTCTTAAGACACCGAAGGAGCGGTGAATAAACCACCTCATAAGGAACCCTCTACAAGTAACCTTCCTCCAATTGTCCCCAGAGTGAAGCACTGAGGTGTGGGCGATGCTTAGATCAACTTGCTTAGTGACAACAGGTATTTCACTTCCACAAATTACATAACGCGTAGAGGGCCTAGCACATCAAATGCGGAGGACAGAACATTTTGCCTGATTTAAAGACATCAACCATAAGATTGACCAATCCCAGCGCCTATCCAAGGCACTTTGAATTACTTCAGACCCCCCAGGGAAATCCAATATATTCCAGATCTTGAGGCCATCAGCAAACAATAGCGACGGTATTTCAAGCTCCTGGGGTAAGTCTGAAGTGTTCATCCCTCGCCTGAATGGATGCCTGATTCCCAATCAAACCCGAAGTCGATGGTTCCCCCCACAGGGCAGAGAGAAGACCCGTTCGGACGAGCAGAACAACAGAGATCCACTAGCGAACCACACCGTTCATTATAAAGGTGAAATGGAAGGTTCGCGAATGGGATTTAAATCGCACGTGGAAAGCTCTGGAAGGTCAACTTGCAGCAAATCAAGGAACGCCGCCCTCGCGTTAATTGGCCACTTCTCCCGGTTGGCTCTCTGTTCGCCCCAATCAGGGCGGGTGAGTTTGGATCGCCTGCTGCAGCGATGGAGTCCCGGCTTGTTCGGATCGCGTATTCCTTCCAAACATCAAACAACTTAACTACTACGTTTATCAAACTGACTGGCCGGTAGTTAGCAGGCAGAGCACTGTCACCGCCCTTAAAAATCAAACAGATATTTGCCTCCTTCCATTCCGAAGGTATGGCAAAGCTGTCTAGCGATATTATAAACACACATTGAGCAGGCCACTTAGTTCAGCGACCAGTTCACGCATCATCTTCTGGTGAACTGAATAAGGACCAGAAGCTTAGGGAAGATTTATGTTTTGCAACAGTCCGAAGACTTTTTCCTCCGATATGCTTATTGCAGTTAGGCAAGAATCCTCCGGGACTTTTGTGATCAGCTCAACCTGGAGAAGAGGTCACACAAGCAAAGATACCAATATACTTTTCGCTAAAAGTGTTTGGCGGCATCCGGTTCCGCATTTGCCTGTCATTGTGGCCAGCCACACGACACCCTGCGCCTACAGAGGGACCATGGGGGGCTTGCGCTGCACCACACACACCTCCATCCACACACCCCATATACAGTGTAAACCCCGAGGGAATAAGACCGGGAGGCATGTGGATGGGAGCCACATTTCATCAACGGAGCCGGCTCACACTCCTTCACAGGCAAACACAAGCGTGCTGCATTTGGGGAATCAAGAACACACAATGCGTTGGCTGGACAATAGTTTGCTCCACACTGCATGGAGCCACTCTAACACGGCCACGAGGACGGTGCGGCCTTCCAGAAACGACCAACTGTCTTAGGGAGTCAATTTGGACGAGGTAGTGGGTAATAAACAAGTAGATACCTTGTTAACATGCACATCAAACGCAGGCACACTAGGGATGACAAACAACAGCCAATATCTTGAAATGATATTATCAAATAAAATATGGAATGCGCACTGCTGATGATTCCCGAAAGGATGAAACGCGCGTACAGTGCTTTTCCGGGCGTGTGGCGGCTGTGTGAGTGAGTCTAGATGTGACGAATTTCTACCTATAGCATTTAATTCCCCTACTACACTTCTGTAATCAGTACGCAAGCCAAACTGCTTATAATGCCATAAGTTAATTGGTGGCTTAAGTTTGGTAAGCTCGTCGCTTGGTGCGGGGGCTACCCTGTCCCCTACACGTCAGTAACATGTAAGTCAGGGGATAGTGAGCGGCGCTATATCCCATCTAGTAACTTATTCACGATGTTCGTTGCCATCCCCCGTAGCTCAGTGGTCTCAACCACGGACTGGCAACAGTCGAGTTGCGGGTTCGAGCCCTACCAGGGTCCGATGAAATGCGCACTGCTGACGATTCCCGAAAGGATGAAACGCGCGTACAATGCTTTTCCGGGCGTGTGGCGGCTATCTGAGTGAGTCTAAATGTGACGAATCTCTACCTATACCATTCAACTCCCCCTACTACTGTTCTGTAAAATATATCTGTTAAAGGATACGACTATGCCGGCATGACTCTACGCTAAATTAGCATATGGAGTAAGTTGGTTAGCAACGCATCCCCGATAAGTACAAAATATCCATAACTTAATCGGAAAATGCTACAAACGCGATCTAGTTAACGAAGATAACCGCAATCAGCGTAAGCAACGTGTGCCAGTTAATAGAAGATGATTCAGGTAGGCAGAACCAATCAAATAAATTGGAAAGAAATTTATCCGGCTTAAAAATATCGTTTAAGTATAAGTTGCTTTAGCCTAACTGCGGTGAAGAAGCATCATGAATGCAACATCAGCCTCAGAATGGGGCCATCGTTAAATATACAAACCTTATAATAGTCGGTGTGCACACGGGTCCCGTCCGCTCGTAGTAAAGCCGGGATAGACAGTTTGTACCGCTGCACCTCTTTACGTAAGCAACTAACGTCTTGATTTGTTGCGGCTGCATCAGCCAAAACCTTCTTGTACTGAATTCGAGCTTATCTGTTGCTTATCTTTATTTCTAATTGCTCGATAGGTTTCGTTGGTGTTGGATGATGGAGCCGTTCGATAAGTTCGCTGCAGTTAGAGCGCTTCCTGAGCAGGTATTTGCCTGTATAATCTACCCATAGAGGCTGCGCCCGTGTCTCCTTTTTCTTACTGTGTGGAATGTGGTGTTCATAGAACTTGCTTGCTAGATCTAGCATTAAATTTATCACGGTCTGACTCAACAGTGTCAGCACGGTGATCATACAACGCAAAACTAGAGCTTTGTCTCGCATTGCCTTAAAGTCTGTCCGCCAAATATTTAGACATGCCTTAGCGGGGGCCTGATCAGAGTTAGTGAGAGCACATCGAAGTGATATGCAGACATGGTCACTGGCTCCTAGAAGACTGCCGTAGGTAATGTCACTTAGGAAATCGTGTGATTTCGCAGAAAGGAGATCCAAGGTAAACGGAAGTTGGTTGCTTATGTATCTAGTCGGGAGGTCCACAGACAGATGCAAGGACATTTGCAATGTTAGCTCGAGGAGATCCGGACCGAAGGTGCAAGATAGATCAGCCCAGGAAACCTCAGGGAAGTTGAAATCCCCCAGTCTTAGACACCTATACGCGGTCTGAGTACGACTAAACTCAATAACTACCTTGTAGATACTTTCAGGACTTCGATACACCACTACAACTGTAAACTTGACAGATGAAGTGCACACATTAGACGACATGGCTTCAATAGTTTGATCCGACAACTGGAAAACACAGGTCCTCAACCCATCCAGTTTGCAACTCACATACAGAGCGACGCTCCCCTCTTGGCGGCCAACGGAGTGATCACATCAAATAAGTGCGTAGCCAAGTAAACATCATTCTCCGTGATATCCGGTGACAACCAGGTTTAAAAGAAAGCGAGTACATCGGGACGAGATTTGTCTACAAGTAGACCCACCTCACGTACCTTGTTCCTTAGGCTACCCAGATTACTAAGCACTACCCGAAGGAATTCGCCATGACTAGCCCTGGGTCGTAAGCTAACAGAAGCGGTTTGGTAGAGCATAATTTGACTTCCGGCTGACCAGCTGAAAAACCACAAGACGGAGGCCTTATTTACCAGCCACCCGCCTTTTTAGGCTTTTGATGGCATCCTTTAACTCCAGTCGATCTGCAAGTGGAATGTCCTGCTGAACACTGTCATTGCTACCCTTGAGTTTGAATGTAAAGTGCATTAACGCTTTGCGTTCCTCCGGGGTTCTGAGAGCTACACGAAGTAGTCAGAGTCGCGGATTTGGCGTATCGATGTGGACGTTCGCTAGTCTGGTTAGCTTTCAGATAGTGCCATCATGGAAACCAGGTGCAAGCATCTTGGTGACGCAGAGCTTGAGCCACTGCAGGTCATCCAGCATGAGTTCCCTGGGAAGAGCTTCCTCGGATTCAGCAACGTAACGGACGATAACACTGATATCAGTACAAGAAGCACATCAACGAGGCGTATCCACTCCGAGAGTCTCTGACTCGACTCGACTTTCGATCAGTTTGGCAGGTGACACGTTGCGTTTCTTTGCCAAATAAGCTGGAGTAATTGAGGTTGCGGTTTTGTGTTCTACCTCCAACTCTCTCATGGGTCTAGTCCTTGCAGGATATGCGGGTTTGGCAGTTGATACGGCGCGTTTCTTCGCCAAAGGAACTGGATTGATTGGGGTTGGAGCTTTGTGCTCTACCTCAACACCTTCATGGGTTTAGTATCTTTAGGTTTTGCGATGGCCTCACGGACTTTCTAGCCCGCTTCCCCTTGCTTTTAGTGGATACAAAGACTATGAGATCGCTTTCGTCTTGGACGACTTCCAGTACGACATCAGACGATTCGTTAAAGGCATTCTGGATAGCTGGGGCACACGACACGGCAGCCATTACCTCAGTAGGGTTCTCCCTGACAGCATGTGAGGTTGGCTGCGTGGTAACTTCCGATGAGCCGACATCTATAGAAACTCCCAGTTTTTTTTAGCAATAACCACTTTAGAGTCAAGATATGTGAGGAAAACCATATACACTGGTTACCCAGCCCGACATTGCTCGATGTTTGCTCTGTGACCTCAAGACGCGGAAATTGACGGCTACGGCATGCAAGACAATTGAACAGCATGTTATCGCTAGTCCAGAGCATTGCGTACTGGTCAGAGCTCAAATCGGTACAAGTTTCATGGCACCAGTGGTTGCGTACATAGCACTACCCCCAGATTCGTCCGTCACGGGCTTTGAGTAGTTCATACTGCCACATTCAGCATTAGATCGGCTGATCAACGCAGCCGGAAACACATTAGCGCCGGTATTCAATGAATCGGATATGATGCTTTCAGACAGTGTGAAACAAGAATTAAAACGCAAAACTGGCGAGCTGTTACCTACAGGGCAGTCAACAGAAACAGTTACGGGTTAGAACAAGGTGCAAAACTGATTAGAAAACACAAAAGTGCCAGAAAAACAGCCAGATGCTGAACCCAGAAATGATGGACGACTTTGTGTACGTACCCGAGAACGGGTACGAGGTAATCCGGGAAACACAGTGATCCAAAATTAGTTGGACAAAGCGAAATTTGACAAAACTCAAATTTGTTTGCACGACGCTGTTGTAAACACTGTTTCGGAACCGTCCTTTAAAAGTAAAACTTTAAAAAGACAACACGCCCAATAAGTTCCATTTATTGTCAAGTAAGAGGAGATTGTCAAGATAAAATCGCAACTACTGAACAATGTGTTCTCCGCAGCAGTGTTGCGCAGTGGTTCAGTTCATTCTTTTTTAGTTGCAACGGTAAATTGTTTCTGTTTTTCGGATACCACTCAACAGCTCAGCGCGTTGCTTCGGCTACGATGTCTGACAAGCTGGTGGTTTCCAGATGGTATTCGGCTCTCAACGCACTAACCAAAGGAACTGAGCAGCCGTTAATCAGTAACTAAATTGACTGAGCTACAAAACAGATTACCAGTTCATTTCTAAGCTGTAATCCGTGAGATTGATCAAACTACCTAGTTGAACTGTACTTCGCACAGAGGAATATAACATTTATTTATTTATTTATTTAATGCTACTCGTTAGTCAGCACATGATAGCTGCGAAACTTCGGTGATACTCCCATCACCTGTCACAAGCGAACGGACAATAAGTGCATATGGCAACGGTCTACTTTGTGCTGTGCATAACCCTACGGGTGTTCGTTTATCAATCCTGGTGCAGTTGCCTAGATTTTGTTTTCCAACTACATCTGCCCAAGCTAAATGCCAGGAACTGGTTGATTACACTTAATAAGAATAGTACTACGTCTGCAGCTTTGCCAATGGCTCGGTCAGGTTTAAATGCTTATTGGTTGTCGTCAGTGTGACGCTCGACAGCTTGAGCGGGCGCAACGATGGTATACATATGAGGCGTAGCGAAGTTATGAACAGGTCTTCCGTATATACAATAGCATGGGCTGAGTTAGGCTGTGATAAACCTTGTCCGAACAAATAACAGTTTTCCATTTCCCGGCTGTTTTACAACTTTTGCGTCCTCTGAAATGGATCCAACACCCTACCACTATCCGTCATCTTAGCAATTTTCATGACTTTTAAAATAAAACTAAACTACCAGAGAATACCCATTTACACATGGCGTGAATCATCTTTGGAATTGCTGTCCTTTATAGAAGCCACGCTGACCAGCTTCACCCTGTGACCCTGTATTTGCGATGGAATGTACTGCCATTCACACGCGCACCATTCTCTTGTCTTTCGATTTCCCCCAAGTTGATTGATTTGTGTCCATAGAAAACCTTGTTGTCATCAATATTTGGGACACATAAAGGAAAGGAAATACTTGGCCCCATTTGCCGATTGTCATGATAGTCAACATTGAAGGTTATGTCAACAGGACACACCGTACGTGCACAAGCGTCGTTCAAGTACACTTGGAAGTGTCGCAACAAGTTCTTAATCTCGGAGCTCGTGTTTAACACGGATCAATAGAATTGATGAGGTTTGGAGACAACATGTGCAAAACCCAAGTGATACAACCTGGTAGCATTACCAAACAATCAGAAACTATTGCACGACACTCATTATAAGCCGTTAAGTACCATGGCAAGAGACCGTGGTACTCAAGTTTTCGAGGAACACCAAACTGCTAAACATGTATGTGAGTGGCAAAAGAAAAGTTAAGCCTGCAAAACCACCACTCAAGATAATCAGTAACTTAACGACCACTGCTGTGGATATCGCGAAAGCGCCATTCCTACCTTTAACCTCAGTGGCTACAAATACCATGGAACCTTCGTCCTGTCACCGCTCAGCAAATACCCCCGGTTTAACTAGTAGCACATTTACTCCCGCAGCAATCTTAAGCAAATTACTTTCCCTCCGAGAAAACGGTGCTCTGGCAATAGACAAGATCTGCCCAAATGTATTTAAAACCGTTGGCTTAGCAAAGTAGTATATTTTGCAGCGTTTTACAGTGTTTACTTGTTTCCCATACACCCCCATCTGAGTGGAAAAATGGAATCATTACTCCGAGATTTAAAGGAGGGAACTGGTAGAATTCTGCCATGCCCCGACCAATTACTCTCCTGCCTGTATTAGCAAAAGTGATGGAATCGGTTATCGCAGATGAACTGACACGATATTTTGAAGCTCTGTAGATAATTTCCAATGTCAAACATGGTTTCAGACTCAGACGATCTTGCCTTACCAATCCACTCCTTGCCCCAGATTCATGGACCAGCGCAGCTGATGAAGGGGTCCGCATAGATGTGATTTACTTAGACTTTTAAGGCTTTCAACAGTCATGCACCTGGTTCTCCTCCAAAACCTTAGTGCTTAGGTATCAACGGATCCCAGTAACTTCTAATTAGGTTACCTACACGGCAGACCATTCAAGGTGAACAGCTGACACCCAATCGGCAAACCTGTGCATCGCCAGTCCTCGTCCTGCCACGGTTTTTAGTCCACATCAATGACCCCCACCAGACATCCTATTCTGATTCAAATATCTACAGAGGATGCCAAGATATGGACAGCAATTCGCTCAATATTCGACCATACTTATTTCCGGAATCATCTGGACCGGATTTACGCATCGGCGGGAATGAAGCAGCTCCAGATGAACCCTGTAAAGTGTCACCTGCTGACACTAGGCAGCAATTTCATCAACACATCTTTTAGGTCAACACGTTCAACAACAGGTGACCAGTGACTAAGGTGTCACCTCATAAGAAAGTCTCGGTGGTTCACTCAAATTTTCGAGTCACCAAATGTGGCTTTTGAGGCGATCTATCGGTATATTTGAGCGACGGCTAGTATCCCACCTGCTTACTCCATATTTTCGCCTCCACGTTGAATATGTCCTTCAGACCTAGTGTCCATAGATAAACGGGACATTCGTTACTTGGAGTAGCCTCAAAGAAGGGCCACCAAGGTTACACGTGGTCTATTCGGACTCAGTTACGAACTGTGCCTTCGTTTACTCGGATATCTTATTTTAAGATACCGAATACCAACGGAAAGCGCTCATCCATGTAAATCACTAATGACCATATCCCCCTTACAAACAATGCCGAGGCCACAACATGAAACTAGTGACAGAGCACTCCTTTTTGGATTGCAGAAAGTATTTCCATTCTCTTCGAATCTATTGGCACGTGGTGTACGCATCAAACATCGCACCCTTGGGAAGAGACATATACCAGGCTGATAAACGTTATATGACCTATGATTGTGTAAGGTATAGCTTAGTGATCTTTCACATTCTATGCAGGAACACATTGATTATGATTAGACTTACATTCGCCATCCTGAACGTCTATTACAGCTATTGTCTTTTCCGAAGCATAGATTATTAAACTGAATCGTTACGGCACTAATAGCAAATAAGTGGCTATCGCGCCCTTTGATTGGAGTATCGTCATCCTCCACCTTGCTGTTCTTCGCTACTGACGCTTCGTCTTTACCTGCTACAAAATAAAGGCAAATGACAAGAATGCAAAACCCTTAGCTGGTGTTGCTTCCAAATATCTTACTCCGGATAGAACGGGCCTAGTCGCTCAAAGAAGAAATCACTGTGTGGCATCAACCGATACATACGGTACTCAACGTTTTAGTCACCAAAGGTAGGGTGTTAATAACTTTGCTACTTATCCACTGTCCGCGCCTTGATATCCGACTTCATTACGCACTCCAAGTGTAATGCAAAACACCAACTGGTTTGTTGACATAAGAACTGGTGATTGATCTCATGAAAATTCAGTACAGAATCATAAGCTTCTTTCAAGGATCGCCTTTTTCCGTAGCAATCCATATTGCCATGACAAGTGCATTCTCCTGAACTAAGTTTACTAACGACTATGACATGGTCTAAAGGCTAATAAGCATACCGCATTGTAATTTTTGTACTTAAACTTTCTGTGCAATTTTATAGAATGTGTAACGTGTCATGCAGAGAAGTTTTAGTCGCGTCATCCAAAAAGCTTCTAATTCTGGTAGACTGTATTACCGTTTTATTTTACAATTGATCTCTAAGCACTTATTGAACACTCAATTCCTTCACGCTTCAGTTCATGAAACTAATTCATCTAGGTTTTGTTGAGCTGAGTAGCGTTTAAAGCTGTCGTTTCCATGGCACCACGACATCTTGCCTACCCACTGAAATTCGTTACCATACTTCCCGTAATCAATGACAAGTCGCTACTATTTACAAAGTAACAAGGTCAGCGTGTTTGCGTGGCATTATAATTAAATTGAGTCCTCCGTCAGTAGAAAAATTCCGCCACTCTTAGTGTTGTTACAAGTTGTTGCGGAATACAGTCGTTCAGGTACAAAACGTTTATTCAGCAAAGTCAAGTTCGCGAAAACTATGGCATGCTTGGCAAGCCAAATCCTCGATATAAATTACACGTTCAAGTCCATAACTAACGTCCCTACTGAGTCGAAGAGTTTCCTCCTTTGCTTCAGTTAAGCAAACGGTGAATCACTCACACGAATATCGGGCAATCCGAGTCCAGTAATCGAATCCGTTACGCCCGCCTCCCATTGACTGCCTGATTCGCTCGGTTGGTCCATTTGCTCACTCTGAACTGCTACTACCATCAAATCCTCCATTTTTATTGTTCTTGCGCCTTTATGTTGTTATCCACCCCACACACCCCACTCCGCGTCGTGTTCGTTGTATTTGCGGCCGTGTCCTCCTTGCCCCACGCCATCTGGCACTGCACGCACAATCCACATTATTGTCTCCGGTATCGTCTCAAATGCAATCGATTTCCTCTGCACGTCTTCCCTCCAACGTTTATTTCGTATGACATGGCACCGACCCTCGCAGTCACCACAACCTCCTTGCACCACTCTTGACTATCGGGTCACGGTTGATCCCCCACTTCCTCCCCCACTGTTAGCTCAGGTAGTACCCGCGGTCGTAGTACCGTTTCGGAGTGGTCATTCCTCGTCCCATATTGTTCTGGAATCGCTCCTGCTGTGGCGAAACTGAGTGCAGAAGTGTGGCAGATCTAGATATCAGAGTTCTAGTCTTTCGGCCGTAAAGGCGCTGCACTGCGTTCAAACCGATATTCGTTGAAAGGAGTGTTTCGATTCTCTAGTAGAATGCGGTACGGTACGGTCATCGCTAGTTGCTCTAGCCTATGATAACAATCACTTGGCATGCTTCACCGCCGACCCCGCCTTTCCATTCGATTGACTGTGATATGGACTGGTTTGCTGGTGCACAAATTCCCACTTGGTTGCGCAGGTCTGGGACGCCCCCTGGTAAACTGGGGCCCATTGTCGGAGACCAGCTCCTCCGGTATACCTTGTCGCGTGAACTGACATCTGAGCTTGTTGATTACTGCCTGTGTTGTCGTAGTCGTGGGTAGATCGAGTTCAAAATAATCTCTAGATAGATCCACCGTGAGTAAGCAATCATTCCCGTTGTCACTGAATAAATACTTTTGCCACGGTCGGTCAGGGATATCATGCAGTATCATTGGTTCCCTTGTCAGCCGGATTTTCCGTGAATGAATGCTTCACAATTCGATACATGATCTCCTAGTTGCCCCGGCTTTTCTGACCAAAAGATTATTTCTCTTGCTCGGTTAATGGTATAGTTGGCACCCAGGTGAGCGCGGTGAACGTATTTCAGCATATCTCCTCGGAGCGATAATTGAATCAGAATACGACTTCCAATGAACAATACACCACCATAGACTGAGAGTACTTCCCGAAAATTGAAGTAAGGTGTTAGTTCCTCCGGCAGTTGCTACTTTCTCTCTGGCCACACATTTAGAATAACGGCTCGCAAAGCTGGGAATGTTGAATCTTCCTCTGTGTGGCGCCTTATTTCCTTTAGGCGATCTTCTGCCACTGCCAGATGCTGTACTAAGTTTACTGCTTCAAACCCTTCCGGGTCATGCTCAGGTCCCGGCAGATGAGCTCTTGACGGCGACGCCGCGATGAACATCTAGGCGCCAGGCGTGTACACAATATCCAATTTGTATTTTTTTAAGCCGGATAAGCATGCGCTGAAGGCGAGGAGAAACGACGTGTAGCGGTTTCCCGGCTATTGCCACAAGCGGTTTGTGGTTGGTATACACTGGTCTTTTCTCTGAAATTATAATTGTCGAAACTTTCCGTAACACAGACTACCGCTAGCATCTCTTTCTCAATCTGCGCATAGCGTTACTCGGTCACGGTGAGTGGTCGACTGCGGAAACCCAAAGAGAACAGCACCTATTCCGTCTTGGCCACCGCAACACTGTACCTCCAAAGGCTGCGTTGGATTGTAATACTCAAGTACAGGAGCGTTGCTGATGAGGTGCTTAAGAATTTCGAAAGCGGTTTCCTGTTCTTTTCCCCAACTCCACTTTACTTTGTTAGTTAACTTCCTGATCGGCGTCTTGATATCAGCGGGTCTTGGCATAAAACGGCTCAAGTAATTCGCCATACGGTTTTAGCGATGGATTCCCTTCACGTCGTCAAGGGGCAGGATTTCTTGATTTGCCTGACTTTTCCCGGATGGACTCTGACCGCTGGGTTGTTAGCAAATAGCCACTGAAAACCACCTCCATTTTCCCAACTTCACTTTTTTCGCGTTTTAGCTTGATGTCTTTTGGTACACAACGCTGCAAGAAAAGGTGGAGGTTGGCGTCATGCTCTTCTTCTATCGAGCCATAGATCAAAACATCGTCTGCCACACACCTTACTACATCTAAACCTACCACCGCTTATACCAATCGTTTTGAAAAATTTCACTCGACATTCTCAAACCAAACGGCAAGCGCAGTCAACGATAACATCCGAACGGTGTTGCAAAAGTAGTAAGGAAACTGGATTCATCATCTAGAATCACGTGTCAGAATGCCGAAGATAAGTCAAACTTCGTGAAACACTTAGCTTTTGCCAGACTCGGCAAAATGTCTTCTAGGGTAGACAGCGCGTAATGCTCTCTACGCAAGGCCTCATTCAATGCTTTTGGGTCAATACACGCACGTAGTTCTCCTGCCTTCTTCCTAATTATTGCGACCAGAATAACCCAGTCGGTTGGCTCCTCGACTTTAGCAATCATCCTTCTCTCTCAGCGGCGTATCTGTCAGGCAACGCAAATGGAACTCTCCTAGCCAGTTGCGTTGTCAGTTATATCAAAGGATTGAACGAGAAGTGAGTGGTTCCATCAAGCTTTCCCAAACCTGGGCTAAACACAGACGGATACTGGTCACTAATATCAGTTTCTCCCTGGCAAGCGTGCACAAAACGATCATGATTAAAAGCAACAAAATGGAGAGACTGGATCGAATAAATGCCGAGAATTGGCGTGAGCTCCTTCTCCACGATCACAAACCCCAGTCGTTGTGAGGCTCCGTCTCTTGGGTTAACCACTTCGATTGTAGCTGAGCCCTTCGGATGAAGTCTTGGACCATTCCACATACCCAGCCAGCCTTGATCGGATCGAATATACACTCCGGGACATTGCTCCCTTGATAGAATGTTGACAGTAGCTCCCGTGTGTAACCGGAATTGTACGGCTTTGTCTTCGATCATAGGACTTGCGTAGACACATATTTGCGTTGCCCTCCGGGACAGGTTGCCAAATGAATGTTCTGCATCTGCAGCGGACTGGTCACGAACGACAACGCTTATATTGGTTGCTCGGCAGCAGCGAGAGAAATGGTTCCTTTTTCCACGTTTGGCGCATTTCCGACGCCATGCCGGACGATGTTCGCAGGAGCTCGGGAGTCTTGCGGTGCAAAAGTTGCAAATCTCCTGTCTCACGTTGGTAGCCTTCGCCGCGTCGCAACCAGAAACGGCACACAATTCTGCATCCGTTGAGAGTTTCATTTGCTGGTACTGATAAGTGGTAGAGGACTCACTGTTCCAGATATCGGTGCACTTCTGAGGTGATAACTTGCGTTGTCACAAAAGCCGCTTTGTGGTACTTTCCTCATTTAATCCTAGAACGATCCGATCGCGTATGAGACTGTCGCCCACGCATTTACAGAAATTGCAGGATGGGACCAAACAGTTCAACTCAGTGATGTACGCGTCGACGGATTCGTTTGGGCTTCTCTTGCGTGAAAATAAAAGTCAGCGCTGGTAGATCCGTTTGGTTTGACCTTCGCAAACTTCACTGAACTTTTCAGTGACTGTCTCCAAATTACTGGGATATTCGCCTCTGTTGTATTGCAATGTCCCTATCACTCGGCGCGTGTCATGCCCCACTACGTGTCGAAACATGGCCAGGCGATACGCTATCGGTTGCTTGTCCAAACAGACAAAAATGCAGAAATCTATCCACTTTTGACTACATAGGAATCAATTACTCGCCAACTACCATTCAGCCATGTCTATTGGGGCAGGCATTTGAATAGACTGATGATCTAAACAACTTCCGAGCGCCGGTGGGGTTCGCGTTTGTCTATTCTGACACCATGTTGCAGAACTCAGTCATACAGGGACAAGATGTTTATTCAGCAAAGTCGAGTCAGCGAAAACTATGGCATGTTTGGCAAGCCAAATCCTCGATATAAATTACACGTTCAAATCCATAACTAACGTCCCTACTGAGTCGATGAGTTTCCTCCTTTGCTTCAGTTAAGCAAACGGTGAATCACTCACACGAATATCGGGCAATCCGAGTCCAGTAATCGAATCCGTTACGCACCGCCACCCATTGGCTGTCTGGCTCGCTCGGTTGGTCCATCTGCTCAATCTGATCTGATACTGCTATCCCACAAGTGATGTGGCAATGCTCCCGCTTCTGTCCGTGACTCTTTTTGGACTGCTAACGTTTCTTCTCTTAAAGAGTAGTGAAGGGACGTGGGCTTTTTAAAGAAAAATCCTTGCAGTTTGCTTCCTGATAGCTATCCCCACGTTAAGAAGTTTCCCTCTTCCAACTCTCACAGTGTCTCATCTACACGACAACAAGCACTGAATTCCTCAAAATATTTGCAGGTCGTGGAGCTTATTTTTGGTGATCAAGGCGTAAGCCGTCAATCACTATGTGTGGGTTTCACTCTCAGTTCAGGGTGTCTCTGTGAGGAGTGCAACTCAGAACCAGACCGGTCTGTCTTGAAATGCAGTAACGGGAGAGAGTAGCTCCGAAACTCTCCGCCTCGAATGCGGTCCTAGTGATGGAAATAACAGAGCTTTGCTTCAGAGAAAACCGTGGCCTCAATCGACATTGTGTGTCGCAATCCAGACTCACGTCCGGCACTACAAGTCCTAGTAATCTAAATCTGCAGGTCATTTACTTGCATTATGTGCGGAGCAACCTGTCCTCTTTTTACCATTTCAATCGTACTGCTATCAAGTGTACTTATCGTCACCTTGTCCACACACTTCTATCCGGTGTCTTCCGCTTACATCGTTTCAGTCGGTTTTCGAAGGAACACACCTGTGAATTCGTTGTTGGCCCCATATTACATAGTGCTGAGAATGCTCCCACACGGTTGTATAAAGCTTATCTTGTCTTGCATTGCCTTGAATATACTACAGTGTCTGTCACTGTTCACCATATCTACAGCGACAGACACGCTGTTCGTGTTGATCCAGTCTCCTGAAACATACTACCATGCCTCTCTTCTGCAGATAACAAGCAGGTAACGTATGCATCGATTGCCTCGACAAACACACCGGGAGCGACACACATAGGTCCATCTTCAGTACCGAGCACGCGTGGCGCAAAGCAGCTTTCATCGTCAACTCCAGTGGTGCCTTCTAAACAACGCGAATTGCCGGCAAATAGTATACAGCCAACACTCGCTAGACAAAACCACGCTGCGTTATCTCTGGTGTGCACCAATGTTCCCGAGTCCAATTCTGACACAATAAAAAGCAAGTTGCAAGACGATCGCAACCAGTGGAGTTCCATCTGCGAGGCGATTGGTATTCGGCTTGAGCCTTCAATGCTACAACGCATAGCGCGTCACCCGACCTCAGTGCACTCTGGTGAACCTCGAATACTTCGAGTAACACTAGGCTCAGCAGATGAGACAGGGGCTGTCCTGCTCTCAGCAGTTCCTCTTCGCAACTCACCGAGCGGAGTGCGCATATTACCTGATCTACCTTGGAAAGATCGCCCAAAAGAAACAGTTGAGCAACGCGGCATTCCTAATAGGGATAGCAAGTAAACAATATTTGTTCATGGTGTTCCCGAGCTTCTGCATTCTTCTGGCCACGATGCGCAAACACATGACTGAGAGCAGTGGTGCTACATCCGCGAAGCACTCTCTATTGACAATGTTATTGCCAAATCCCTGACAAGAGATCCGTCATCACCTAACTACACGGGCTGCGGTCCAAGGCTAATGAAAGTAATACTACACTCCGAGGGAATGACGCAAGTCCTGTTGGATAGCTGGTTAAATTTTCGAGCTAGGTTGCCAACAGCGATCCGGCTAAAGGCAGCAAGCGAACGACCAAAAGTCGGAAGTAATTCGATGGAACTTGCAAACGCTACAAATTCTTTATTTGCACAGTCCTGCGGAGAGACCGACACAACAGCGCCCACAGCACACAACAGGACAGAGCACAGCACGAGTGAAACGTCTGTTCACGAACGTTCAATAATGCCACACAACACGACTGAAATACATAAACCAAAAAACGATTAATGGCCGGCCGGCTTAAAAACCAACACAAACTTGACATCTATCAATGAACTCCTAACAACAAAAGCCCTATCTTGCATGCACGCAAACGCCCAAGGCATTCTAAGCAAATTGGCCGAACGTAGAGAACTCCATGCCTCAAAACCGCGGGACATCGTCATGATTACGGAGACATGGTTAAACCCTGAGATAACCGATTCTGAGATCAATTTACCCGGTATGTCGCTGCTTCGGACCGATAGAACCGGAAGGGGTGGTGGCGTCATTCTTTACTATGATACAAACCTCTAATCGATCACCCGGAAATCCGAGCTCCTGATTCGCTTTGGTGCCGCCTATGGTTGCGAAACAAGGACACATGTCTACTAGCCGTGATTTATCGCCCACCAAACTCAGCGTCAGAAATGGACTCCAAACTGAACCACGTTTTTCAGTTTACTCCGAACAATTCCAAAACCCACATTCTTATCGCTGGAGAATTTAACATGCACGACATAGAAACGCCGGCAACCGACGGTACGCAGGTTAAAGCCTGCTTGCAAGAGCTAATTGCTAGCCACCCTCTGTACAACTACATAACCTCTCCCAGCAGATTTTGTACTGCTAACAAGCCGTCGATATTGGATATTGTGCTAACTAACGAAGAACTCATGGTTGACAGGATAGTTACAAGCACACCACTGGGTCGTATTGATCATGTTACTCTACTCTTTGCCTATATATGCTATGCGGAGTACCCTGGAAGGGAGGATGGTAAAGTGCATACTGTCACGCACTACAATGTGTTATCTAAGCTTGTTAAGGATACAACTTGGACTTTCTTAACCGATTTCGCCCCAGATGTTGCCTGGGAAACATTTACAAACACGTTTAGCACACTGGTAGCGCACGCATCGGAACAGAAGTCCTTCCAACCCAACAACAAGCATAAGTCATTTCTGAGGAGCAGAACACGTAAATGTATGTCCCGGAGGAATTTGGCATGACGAGCTCACAAGGATTGCTCGAATGCCGAAACCTGGACTGCATACGTGACACATCGTAACTTCTGTGTGAAACTGATCCGCGAAGACAAGGGCACGCATCAGCAGAAGTTAATGAAGCGATTCTGCACCAACCGCAAACTTCTGTACAGGCACGTTAACGGCCTTCGCAAGGTGAAGCGGGGGGTTCCAGCACTAGTCACGGCTGATGGGTGCACGCGATCAGCAATGAAAGCAGCTGATCTCCTCCGGCTTCATTACTGCCAAACTTTCCAACAGGCCATGTGCCCAAGCATTTTCCTCGATTCTAATACTCCACCGTCGGGTTTAGATAACATCACTTTCACTGCGGAAGCTGTATTGAAGAAGTTGTTATTCTTGCGTATCCACAGTTCTCCTGGAGCCGACAACATCCGACCAAAGGCTCTGTAGGCGGTAGTTAGTGATCTAGCAGAACCACTGGCTGTTTTCTATCAGCGATGTTTAGAGGAGAACCTTATTCCACCAGTATAGAAGCGAGGGGTCATCACTCCTATCCATACAGGAGGTAGCCGCACTAATCCTGCCAACTACCGTCCAATAACACCACTTACCGTACTATCCAAATTGATGGAATCAATCATCGCAGATGCGCTGATGCAGTAGCTGGAAAGCGACAACTTAATAGCTCCGGAGCAATATGGCTTTCGTCCAAAGCATTTGTGTAATACTAACCCATTAATTGCACGTAATAGCTGAACTGAAGCTGTTGATGATAGAGTAGGAGTCGATGTCATCTACCTGGACTTTTCAAAAGCGTTTGATCGCTTAGACCATCGCATTCTGCTTCAGAAGCTTCGGAATTACGGCATTGGCCACCCAATCCTCAGTTAGATTGGCAATTTTCTACAAGAACAACGGCTAGTGGTGAGAGTCCGAGAATCCTTGTCTGATGCAAGCGATGGGGCGTGTGGAGTACCACAAGGCTCGGTTCTTGGACCTCGTCTATTCTTGGTGTTCATTAAAGATTTGGCGCGATCAATTGCTGCCGATTTCCTATTTTTCGCTGATGATATCAAGATATAGCGAAGGATCAGAGGACCGGACGACCAAGAACGGCTCCAGTGCGATGTTAACACAGTGTCGAACTGGTCAGTTCAAAACGCCCTACCATTCAACGTAGACAAATGTCGCGTTGTACAATTACGCCATAGACATAACTACACCTATTTACTTGGGACAAACGGATTGCAGACCAGCTCATAGGAATGTGACCTTGGTGTGCTCGTACAGAGCGATCTCAACTGTTCAAAACAAGCTGAGGTAGCTGCAAAAAGATGCAACCAGTACGTCAGCATACTGCGAAGGGCATTCGGGAGATTTGACCCATCAATCTTCCCAATGATGCACGATTCCTGCGTGCGCCCGCATGTTGAATACGCTATCCAAGCTTGGCAGCCTAGATTGAAGCGCGACCTAGAGGCTTTAGATGCACCACAACGAAGAGCAACAAAGAATGTAAAGGGCCTGCGTTATCACTTATAACACCGAAGGCTGAAGTTGCTGGGAAATTTCAGCGGACGCTATCAAAGGCTGCGCTGTGATCTCAGATACTGCGTTACCCCAACCACGTATGCCGCCATTTGTTGAAACTTAGCCACAACACGCAGCTCAGGGGTAACTGCTTAAAATTGAAGAAACAATATAGCCGTCTAGAGTGTCGACGGAATTACTTTTCCCTTCGGGTTTGCCAACCCTGGAACGCACTCCCACGCTCAGTTGTATCTTCCCCTACTTTGCACGTTTCAAAAACGATTAGATGTTGCACTTAGCTTCCAACACTTTGTTAGCTAAACGCCTCAATTATGGATTACGCCAAGCATGCTTTTCAACAGGATTTATGTATCAAATGGACCCAAGTGAGCGACCATATGTTGCTTTTCTCATGCCTTACATCAACGATCACTGTACCCGTGTCTTTTTGAACGTTAACGCTCGATAATTTTTTTTTAATTTTACACTGATGTGAATTGTCAAAGTATTCATCTAGGCAGACATTCGGTAGATGACTCAGATATATTTTGATTTCATAATATTCACCCCAACCATCCTACGGGACATGGCAAGCACTTGCTTTTATCCCGTGATCAAGCATTGTTCATTGTACTTGTCACTTGACCCGCAATTTCAGGCAATGGAGTAGCCCACGGTATATGTGTTGTGTCGCCACTGACGCCTTCACCCCACGACCGCAAGAAGAAGTCCAAAGACGAGCCGAAAAGAGATTTGTATACATGAAATCACATTTGCTTATAAAGTTTTGAAGGCAAAATGAGAGGAAGCTACTAAATTACACTTGAGCCAACCAACAGAAGGAAAAACGTCAAGTGCAACGGCGAATAATCAACCGTGTAATCAAGAGCGAATCGCATATGTCCTTAAAAATAACATCATGGGACCAAAAGCGTAAAGCGAACAGCCATTTACAATGTCGGGCACTAGCCACTCAGCATAACGGAATGTAGCGTTTAAGCAAAGGTCACGAAACAAACGAGCATAAGAATTACAGACACAAAAATTAACAACTAGCACAATAACTTTGCAACAACTAAATATTCCTTTACATAACCAAGTAGAAAAGGGATTCGGAGAAAAACCAATCTAATGTGTTCTTGCAAATGGCACTGCTAACATGACACGGAGATGAGCGTCCATTAACAATGACGTGTGTGTATCAATCGGGCTAACAAAGTGGAACGTTTAAACAACAGTCAAGAAGTAGAAAATAGGAAGAATAAAGAGTGGCTATTAAGCTCATTCACAAAAGTGAATGTCAAATAGCTATTCTCCTAAAAATATTCCAACTTTTATTATGAAACACCGTATAGACAATTCCAACTGTAGGCGGTACTAAACTCGACGTTGTAATTTTACGAGGAGCCGTTTACTTTACTTACTAAGCTGAACTTCATCTGTGTTGATAGCCGAGTGGAAACCTTCAACAGAAATTACCTAACTAATGTACGTTTTAGTAAAATCTGTAGCAATCACACGACACATCTTATACCATAATTGCTAATCCCCAGATCCTCTATCTCTGGGCCTTCCCATGTCTGTACTGCTTTGACCTCCGCTTATCTCCAATGCGCAGACTCTAGGCATTCTTGCTACTTCATTGAAAGTACCACAGTAATAGTGTTTGCACAGTTAAGCCACTTTTGATCTAATCTTTTCTCGGCATCGCATTCTCACTGAACATTGAACCAACGGCATTGCCGAAAACTCAAATCTGCTCCTATGTAGCTGCGGCATCTACTCGAGCGCAACCTACATGCACGCCATGCTTCAGATCATCTTAGCAGTTGAAAGTGGCTTATTTCGTAAAACTCGGAGGCAGTGTCTCTTCCCCGGTAAGACAGAGGGTTTGAGGCCGTTACTAATTGTACTTCTTAGAAATCCATGTGCTTAAAATTCATGCATTTACTACATCTCGATAACCAGACTTAAATTTCCACACTCCCTTTTCTTACGACAGCTGGGCACTGATATCGAAACGTTGATGTTAAACGGTTTGTTTATATGATGTTATCTCAAGCTGTGTAAGACAATGAGGTGGAATAAGTGCGCTGTTCTGGGGCTAAAATCTTGCTTTCATATCATGCATGTTTCTACGACTGTATTGGTATGTTTACTCACTGTGTCAATTGGCGCTTTGACGTGTCAGTTGGTACAAGAACATTGCATGTAGACCAAGTACACGTACGGACATTCTTGCGAAATTATGTGCTTTTTCACCTCGTGGATATGCTTTTTAATGCCGCATCGTGTCAATGATCTAGCCATTTTCAGCTTTTTGTCTTCAGACTCCTTTGATTAATATTAAATGCCAATATATCATTATAGGTAATGTGAACCTAACGATGCACTTTTTTTAATACTTCGCTTCTAACAGCGATGTGCGAACTGACATTGGTTGCGCATTCCTAGTCCCCGGCAACCGGTCTTCTTCCGGTTCTGGTGAGGAATGAATGGGTTTATGAAAGTTGCAGAAGCACTTTTTTGCACCCAATGCTTTTAACAATGATTGTTTTCAAATTGTGTACTTCTACGGGTTGCGCTGAACTAACTGCTTTTCCCAAACCTCTGCGATTTCATGGGTTCACTGACTGTCCACA
>OX104068.1:33619132-33808502 GCA_944474145.2 Dicrocoelium dendriticum
TAACGTTCAAAAAGACACGGGTACAGTGATCGTTGATGTAAGGCATGAGAAAAGCAACATATGGTCGCTCACTTGGGTCCATTTCATACATAAATCCTGTTGAAAAGCATGCTTGGTGTAATCCATAATTGAGGCGTTTAGCTAACAAAGTGTTGGAAGCTAAGTGCAACATCTAATCGTTTTTGAAACGTGCAAAGTAGGGGAAGATACAAGTGGGCGTGGGAGTGCGTTCCAGGGTTGGCAAACCCGAAGGGAAAAGTAATTCCGTCGACACTCTAGACGGCTATATTGTTTCTTCAATTTTAAGCAGTTACCCCTGAGCTGCGTGTTGTGGCTAAGTTTCAACAAATGGCGGCATACGTGGTTGGGGTAACGCAGTATCTGAGATCACAGCGCAGCCTTTGATAGCGTCCGCTGAAATTTCCCAGCAACTTCAGCCTTCGGTGTTATAAGTGATAACGCAGGCCCTTTACATTCTTTGTTGCTCTTCGTTGATGTGCTTCTAACGTCTCTAGGTCGCGCTTCAATCTAGGCTGCCAAGCTTGGATAGCGTATACAACATGCGGGCGCACGCAGGAATCGTGCATCATTGGGAAGATTGATGGGTCAAATCTCCCGAATGCCCTCCGCAGCATGCCGACATGCTGGTTGCCTCTTCTCGCAGCTACCTCAGCTTGTTTTGAACAGTTGAGATCGTTCTGTACGAGCACACCAATGTTACATTCCTATGAGCTGGTCTGCAATCCGTTTGTCCCTAGTAAATATGTGTATTTATGTCTATGGCGTAATTGTACAACGCGACATTTGTCTACGTTGAATGGTAGGGCGTTTTGAACTGACCAGTTCGACACTGTGTTAACATCGCACTGGAGCCGTTCTTGGTCGTCCGGTCCTCTGATCCTTCGCTATATCTTGATATCATCAGCGAAAAATAGGAAATCGGCAGCAATTGATCGCGCCAAATCTTTAATGAACACCAAGAAAAGATGACGTCCAAGAACAGAGCTTTGTGGCACTCCACACGCCCCATCGCTTGCATCAGACAAGGATTCTCGGACTCTCACCACTAGCCGTTGTTCTTGTAGAAAATTGCCAATCTAACTGAGGATTGGGTGGCCAATGCCGTAATTCCGAAGCTTCTGAAGCAGAATGCGATGGTCTAAGCGATCAAACGCTTTTGAAAAGTCCAGGTAGATGACATCGACTCCTACTCCATCATCAACAGCTTCAGTTCAGCTATTACGTGCAATTAATAGGTTAGTATTACACAAATGCTTTGGACGAAAGCCATGTTGCTCCGGAGCTATTAAGTTGTGGCTTTCCAGGTACTGCGTCAGCGCATCTGCGATGATTGATTCCATCAATTTGGATAGTACGGGAAGTAGTGTTATTGGACGGTAGTTGGCAGGATTAGTGCGGCTACCTCCTGTATGGATAGGAGTGATGACCCCTCGCTTCTATACTGGTGGAATACGGTCTCCCTCCAAACATCGCTGATAGAAAACAGCCAGTGGTTCTGCTAGATCACTAACTACCGCCTACAGAGCCTTTGGTCGGATGTTGTCGGCTCCAGGAGAACTGTGGATACGCAAGAATACCAACTTCTTCAACACAGCTTCCGCCGTGAAGGTAATGTAATCTTAACCCGACGGTGAAGTATTACAAATGAGGAAAATGTTTGGGCACGTGGCTAGTTGGAAAGTTTGGCAGTAATGAAGCCGGAGGAGATCAGCTGCTTTCATTGCTGATCGCGTGCACCCATCAGCTGTGACTAGTGCTGGAACTCCCCGCTTCACCTTTCGAAAGCCGTTAACGTGCCTGTACAGAAGTTTGCGGTTGGTGCAGAATCGCTTCATTAACTTCTGCTGATGCGTGCCTTTGTCTTCGCGGATCAGTTTCACACAGAAGTTACGATGTGTCACGTATGCAGTCCAGGTTTCGGCATTCGAGCAATCCTTGTGAGCTCGTCATGCCAAATTCCTCCGGGACATACATTTACGTGTTCTGCTCCTCAGAAATGACTTATGCTTGTTTTTGGGTTGGACGGACTTCTGTTCCGATGCGTGCGCTACCAGTGTGCTAAACATGTTTGTAAATGTTTCCCAGGCAACATCTGGGGCGAAATCGGTTAAGAAAGTCCAAGTTGTATCCTTAACAAGCTTAGATAACACATTGTAATGCGTGACCGTATGCACTTTGCCATCCTCCCTTCCAGGGTACTCCGCATAGCATATATAGGCAAAGAGTAGAGTAACATGATCAATACGACCCAGTGGTGTGCTTGTAACTATCCTGTCAGCCATGAGTTCTTCGTTAGTTAGCACAATATCCAATATCGACGGCTTGCTAGCAGTACAAAATCTGCTGGGAGAGGTTATGTAGTTGTACAGAGGGTGACTAGCAATTAGTTCTTGCAAGCTGGATTTAACCTGCGTACCGTCGGTTGCTGGCGTTTCTATGTCGTGCATGTTAAATTCTCCAGCGATAAGAATGTGGGTTTTGGAATTGTTCGGAGTAAACTGAAAAACGTGGTTCAGTTTGGAGTCCATTTCCGACGCTGAGTTTGGTGGGCGATAAATCACGGCTAGTAGACATGTGTCCTTGTTTCGCAACCATAGGCGGCACCAAAGCGAATCAGGAGCTCGGATTTCCGGGTGATCGATTAGAGGTTTGTATCAGAGTAAAGAATGACGCCAACGCCCCTTCGGATTCTATCGGTCCGAAGCAGCGATATACCGGGTAAATTGATCTCAGAATCGGTTATCTCAGGGTTTAACCATTTCTCCGTAATCATGACGAGGTCCCGCGGTTTTGAGGCATGGACTTCTCTACGTTCGGCCAACTTGCTTAGAATGCCTTGGGCGTATGCGTGCATGCGAGATAGGGCTTTTGTTGTTAGGAGTTCATTGGTAGATGTCAAGTTTGCGTTGGATTTTAAGCCGGCCGTTTGGTGGCCGGCCATTAATCGTTTTTTGGTTTATGTATTTCAGTCGTGTTGTGTGGCATTATTGAACGTTCGTGAACAGACGTTTCACGCGTGCTGTGCTCTGTCCTGTTGTGTGCCATGGGCGCTGTTGTGTCGGTCTCTCCGCAGGACTGTGCAAATAAAGAATTTGTAGCGTTTGCAAGTTCCATCGAATTGCTTCCGACTTTTGGTCGTTCGCTTGCTGCCTTTAGCCGGATCGCTGTTGGCAACCTAGCTCGAAAATTTAACCAGCTATCCAACAGGACTTGCGTCATTCCCTCGGAGTGTAGTATTACTTTCATTAGCCTTGGACCGCAGCCCGTGTAGTTAGGTGATGACGGATCTCTTGTCGGGAATTTGGCAATAACATTGTCAACAGAGAGTGCTTCGCGGAAGTAGCACCACTGCTCTCAGTCATGTGTTCGCGCATCGTGATCAGAAGAATGCAGAAGCTCGGAAACCTCATGAACAAATATTGTTTACTTGCTATCCCTATTAGGAATGCCGCGTTGCTCAACTGTTTCTTTTGGGCGATCTTTCCAAGGTAGACCAGGTCATATGCGCACTCCGCTCGGTGAGTTGCGAAGAGGAACTGCTGAGAGCAGGACAGCCCCTGTCTCATCTGCTGAGCCTAGTGTTACTCAAAAAATTTGAGGTTCACCAGAGTGCACTGAGGTCGGATGACGCGCTATGCGTTGCAGCATTGAAGGCTCAAGCCGAATACCAATCGCCTCGCAGATGGAACTGCACTGGTTGCGATCGTCTTGCAACTTGCTTTTTATTGTGTCAGAATTGGACTCGGGAACATTGGTGCACACCAGAGATAACGCAGCGTGGTTTTGTCTAGCGAGTGTTGGCTGTATACTTTTTGCCGGCAATTCGCGTTGTTTAGAGGGCACCACTGGTGTTGACGATGAAAGCTGCTTTGCGCCACGCGTGCTCCGTACTGAAGAGAGACCTATGTGTGTCGCTCCCGGTATGTTTGTCGAGGCAATCGATGCATACGTTACCTGCTTGTTATCTGCAGAAGAGAAGCATTGTAGTATGTTTCAGGAGATTAGAACAACACGACCAGCGCGTCTGGCGCTGCAGATATGGTGAACAGTGACAGACACTGTAGTATATTCAAGGCAATGCAAGACAAGCTAAGCTTTATACAACCTAGTGGGAGCATTCTCAGCACTATGTAATATGGGGCCAACAACGAATTCACAGGTGTGTTCCTTCGAAAACGGACTGAAACGATGTAAGCGGAAGACACCGGATGGACGTGTGTGGACAAGGTGACGATAAGTACACTTGATAGCAGTACGATTGAAATGGTAAAAAGAGGACAGGTTGCTCCGCACATAATGCAAGTAAATGGCCTGCAGATTTAGATTACTAGGACTTGTAGTGCCGGACGTGAGTCTGGATTGCGACACACAATGTCGATTGAGGCCACGGTTTTCTCTGAAGCAAAACTCTGTTATTTCCATCACTAGGACCGCATTCGAGGCGGAGAGTTTCGGAGCTACTCTCTCCCGTTACTGCATTTCAAGACAGACCGGTGTGATTCTGAGTTGCACTCCTCACAGAGATACCCTGAGCTGAGCGTGAAACCCACACATAGTGATTGACGTCTTACGCCTTGATCACCAGAAATAAGCTCCACGACCTGCAAATATTTTGAGGAATTCAGTGTTTGTTGTCGTGTAGATGAGACACTGTGAGAGTTGGAAGAGGGAAACTTCTTAACGTGGGGATAGCTATCAGGAAGCGAACTGCAAGGATTTTTCTTTAAAAAGCCCATGTCCCTTCACTACTCTTTAAGAAAAGAGACCTTAGCAGTCCAAAAAGAGTCACGGACAGAAGCGGGAGCATTGCCACATCACTTGTGGGATAGCAGTATCAGATCAGATTGAGCAGATGGACCAACCGAGCGAGCCAGACAGCCAATGGGTGGCGGTGCGTAACGGATTCGATTACTGGACTCGGACTGCCCGATATTCGTGTGAGCGATTCACCGTTTGTTTAACTGAAACAAAGGAGGAAACTCATCGACTCAGTAGGGACGTTAGTTATGGATTTGAACGTGTAATTTATATCGAAGCGTTTGACTTTCCAAACATGCCATCGTTTTCGCTGACTCGACTTTGCTGAATAAACGTTTTGTCCCTGTAGGACTGAGTTCGGCAACATGGTGTCAGAAAAGACAAACGCGAACCCCACGGGCGCTCGGAAGTTGTTTGGATCATCAGTCTATTCAAATGCCTGCCCCAATAGACAGGGCTGAATGGTAGCTGGCGAGTAATTGATTCCTATGTAGTCAAAAGTGGATAGATTTCTGCATTTTTGTATGTTTGGACAAGCAAACGATAGCGTATCGCCTGGCCATGTTTCGACACGCAGTCAGGGATGACGCGCGCCGAGTGATAGGGACATTGCAATGCAACAGAGGCGAATATCCCAGTAATTTGGAGACAGTCACTGAAAAGTTCAGTGAAGTTTGCAAAGGTCAAACCAAGCGGACCTATCAGCGCTGACCTTTCTTTTCACGCAAGAGAAGCCCAAACGAATCCGTCGACGCGTACATCACTGAGTTGAACAGTTTGGTCCCATCCTGCAATTTCTGTAAATGCGTGGGCGACAGTCTCATACGCGATCGGATCGTTCTAGGATTAAATGAGGAAAGTACCACAAAGCGGCTTTTGTGACAACGCAAGTTATCACCTCAGAAGTGCATCGATATCTGGAGCAATGAGTCCACTCCCACTTATTAGTACCAGCAAATGAAACTCTCAACGGATGCAGAATTGTGTGCCGTTTCTGGTTGCGACGCTGCGAAGGCTACCAACGTGAGACAGGAGATTTGCAAATTTTGCACCGCAAGACACCCGAGCTCTTGCGAAAATCGTCCGGCATGGCGTCGGAAATGCGCCAAATGTGGTAAAAGGAACTATTTTTCTCGCTGCTGCAGAGCAACCAATGTAAGCGCTGTCGTTCCTAACCAGTCCCCCGCAGATGCAGAACATTCAATTAGCAACCTGTCCCGGAGGGCAACGCAAACATGTGTCTACGCAAGTCCTATGATCGAAGACAAAGTCGTACAATTCCGGTTACACACGGGAGCTACAGTCAACATTCTATCAAGGGAGCAATGTCCCGGAGTGTGTATTCGATCCGATCAAGGCTGGCTGGGTATGTGGAATGGTTCCAGACTTCATCCGAAGGGCTCAGCTACAATCGAAGTGGTTAACCCAAGAGACGGAGCCTTACAACGACTGGAGTTTGTGATGGTGGAGAAGGAGCTCACGCCAATTCTCTACTTTGATTCGATCCAGTCTCTCGATTTTGTTGCTTTTAATCATGATCGTTTTGTGCACGCTTGCCAGGGATAAACTGATATTAGTGACCAATATCCGTCTGTGTTTAGCCCAGGTTTGGAAAAGCTTGATGGAACCACTCACTTCTCGTTCAATCCTTTGATATAACTGACAACGCAACCGGCTGGGAGAGTTCCATTTGCGTTGCGTGACAGATACGCCGCTGAGAGACAGGGATGATTGCTAAAATCGAGGAACCAACCGAATGGGTTATTCAGGTCACAATAATTAGGAAGAAGGCAGGAGAACTACGTGTGTGTATTGACCCAAAAGCGTTGAATGAGGCCTTGCGTAGAGAGCATTATGCGCTGTGACCCTAGAAGACATTTTGCCGAGTCTGGCAAAACCTAAGTGTTTCACGAAGTTTGACCTATCTTCGGCATTCTGGCACGTGATTTTAGATGATGAATCCAGTTTCCTTACTACCTTTGCAACACCGTTCGGATGTTATCGTTGAATGCGTTTGCCGTTTGGTTTGAGAATGTCGAGCGAAATTTTTCAAAACGATTGGTATAAGCGGTGGGAGGTTTAGATGTATTAACGTGTGTGGCAGACAATATTTTGATCTATGGCTCGACAGAAGAAGAGCATGACGCCAACCTCCACCTTTTCTTGCAGCGTTGTGTACCAAAAGACATCAAGCTAAAACGCGAAAAAAGTGAAGTTGAGACAATGGAAGTTGTTTTCCGTGGCTATTTGCTAACAACCCAGCGGTCAGAGTCCATCCGGGAAAAGTCAGGCAAATCAAGAAATCCTGCCCCCTGACGACGTGAAAGGAATCCATCGCTAAAATCGTATGGCGAACTACTTGAGCCGTTTTATGCCAAGACTCGCTGATATCATGACGCCGATCAGGAAGTTAACTAACAAAGTAAAGTGGAGTTGGGGAAAAGAACAGGAAACCGCTTTCGAAAATCTTAAGCACCTCATCAGCAACGCTCCTGTACTTGAGTATTACGATCCAACGCAGCCTTTTGAGGTACAGTGTTGCGGTGGCCAAGACGGAATAGGTGCTGTTCTCTTTGGGTTTCCGCAGTCGACCACTCACCGTGACCGAGTAGCGCTATGCGCAGATTGAGAAAGAGATGCTAGCGGTAGTCTATGTTACGGAAAGTTTCGACAATTATAATTTCAGAGAAAAGACCAGTGTATACCAACCACAAACCGCTTGTGGCAATAGCCGGGAAACCGCTACACGTCGTTTCTCCTCGCCTTCAGTGCATGCTTATCCGGCTTCAAAAATACAACTTGGATATTGTGTACACGCGTGGCACCTAGCTGTTCATCGCCGAGTCGCCGTCAAGAGCTCATTTGCCGGTACCTGAGCATAACCCGGAAGGGTTTGAAGCAGTAAACTTAGTACAGAATCTGGCAGTGGCAAAAGATCGCCTAAAGGAAATAAGGCGCCACACAGAGGAAGATTCAACGTTTTCAGCTTTGCGAGCCGTTATTCTAAATGAGTGGCCAGAGAGAAAGTAGCAACTGCCGGAGGAACTAACACCCTACTTCAATTTTCGGGATGAACTCTCAGTCCATGATGGTTTATTGTTCATTGGAAGTCGTATTCTGATTCAATTATCGCTCCGAGGAGAAATGCTGAAATACGTTCACCGCGCTCACCTGGGTGCCAACTATAGCATTAACCGAGCAAGAGAAGTAATCTTTTGGTCAGAACTGACGGGGCAAATAAGAGATCATGTACCGAATTGTGAAGCATTCATCCACAGAAAATCCGGCTGACAAGGGAACCAATGATACTGCATGATATCCCTGACCGACCGTGGCAAAATTATTTATTCAGTGACAACGGGAATGATTACTTACTCACGGTGGATTTATCTAGAGATTATTTTGAAATCGATCTACCCACGACTACAACAACACAGGCAGTAATCAACAAGCTCAGATGTCAGTTCACGCGACACGGTATACCGGAGGAGCTGGTCTCCGACAATGGGCCCCAGTTTACCAGGGGGCGTCCCAGATCTTTACAACCAAGTGGGAATTTGTGCACCAGCAAACCAGTCCATATCACAGTCAATCGAATGGAAAGGCGGGGTCGGCGGTGAAGGATGCCAAGTGACTGTTATCATAGGCTAGAGCAACTAGCGATGACCCGTACCGCATTCTACTAGAGAATTGAAACACTCCTTCAACGAATATCGGTTTGAACGCAGTGCAGCGCCTTTACGGCCGAAAGACTAGAACTCTGATATCTAGATCTGACACACTTCTGCACTCAGTTTAACCACAGCAGGAGCGATTCCAGAACAATATGGGACGAGGAATGACCACTCCGAAACGGTACTACGACCGCGGGTACTACCTGAGCTAACAGTGGGGGAGGAAGTGGGGGATCAACCGTGACCCGATAGTCAAGAGCGGTGGAAGAACGTTGTGGTGACTGCGAGGGTCGGTGCCATGTCATACGAAATAAACGTTGGAGGGAAAACGTGCAGAGGAAATCGATTGCATTTGAGACGATACCGGAGACAACAATGTGGATTGGGAGTGCAGTGCCAGATGGCGTGGGGCAAGGAGGCCACGGCCGCAAATACAACGAACACGACGCGGAGTGGGAAGGTGTGTGGGGTGGATAACAACATAAAGGCGCAAGAACAATAAAAATGGAGGATTTGATGGTAGTAGCAGATCAGAGTGAGCAAATGGACCAACCGAGCGAACCAGGCAGTCAATGGGAGGCGGGCGTAACGGATTCGATTACTGGACTCGGATTGCCCGATATTCGTGTGAGTGATTCACCGTTTGCTTAACTGAAGCAAAGGAGGAAACTCTTCGACTCAGTAGGGACGTTAGTTATGGACTTGAACGTGTAATTTATATCGAGGATTTGGCTTGCCAAACATGCCATAGTTTTCGCGGACTTGACTTTGCTGAATAAACGTTTTGTCCCTGAAGGACTGTATTCCGCAACAACTTGTAACAACACTAAGAGTGGCGGAATTTTTCTACTGACGGAGGACTCAATTTAATTATAATGCCACGCAAACACGCTGACCTTGTTGCTTTGTAAATAGTAGCGACTTGTCATTGATTACGGGAAGTATGGTAACGAACTTCAGTGGGTAGGCAAGATGTCGTGGTGCCAGGGAAACGACAGCTTTAAACGCTACTCAGCCCAACAAAACCTAGATGAATGAGTTTCATGAACTGAAGCGTGAAGGAATTGAGTGTTCAGCAGGTGCGTAGAGATAAATTGTAAAATAAAACGGCAATACAGTCTACCAGAATTAGAAGCTTTTTGGATGACGCGACTAAAACTTCTCTGCATGACACGTTACACGTTCTATAAAATTGCACAGAAAGTTTAAGTACAAAAATTACAATGCGGTATGCTTATTAGCCTTTAGACCATGTCACAGTCGTTAGTAAACTTAGTTCAGGAGAATGCACTTGTCATGGCAATATGGATTGCTACGGAAAAAGGCGATCCTTGAAAGAAGCTTATGATTCTGTACTGAATTTTCATGAGGTCAATCACCAGTTCTTATGTCAACAAACCAGTTGGTGTTTTGCATTACACTTGGAGTGCGTAATGAAGTCGGATATCAAGGCGCGGACAGTGGATAAGTAGCGAAGTTATTAACACCCAACCTTTGGTGACTAAAACGTTGAGTACCGTATGTGTCGGTTGATGCCACTCAATGAGTTCTTCTTTGAGCGACTAGGCCCGTTCTATCCGGAGTAAGATATTTTGAAGCAACATCAGCTAAGGGTTTTGCATTCTTGTCATTTGCCTTTATTTTGTAGCAGGTAAAGACGAAGCGTCAGTAGCGAAGAACAGCAAGGTGGAGGATGACGATACTCCAATCAAAGGGCGCGATAGCCACTTATTTGCTATTAGTGCCGTAACGATTCAGTTTAATAGTCTATGCTGCGGAAAAAACAATAGCTTTAATAGACGAGGTCATTAACAAATACCAAAACATTCGTCACCCTTGAACTTGGCCCTGCTATCCACCACACTCAACTTGTATGGGGTCAAGTATGGAGCAGCGGACTCTGGTCACCAATCGCCGTGGAAGGCGAAACTTGGCGATCCGGCTTTAGACAGGGCCACCGATGAGATAGACAATCGATTGCCTTCGAAAAATCCAGGTAGATCACGTCAACTTCCTCACCTGCATCAGATGACTCGGTCCAACTATTCCTTGCTGCTGGGGAGTAATCGTGTTACGGTTTTCTATATAGTACACCAGCGCGTCGGTAACGATGAATTCCATGAGCGTGCCCAGTACATGGAGAGCAGATACTGGGCGATAGTTTGAAATCTCAGTTCCACTTCCGTCTTCGTGAATCGGGGTTAATTTTCTGAACTTACACGAAGCGGAAACCTGGTTCTGGTCTAAACAAGGCTGGAAGAACTTAGCCAAACGTTATGCTAGTTGTCGTGCTGGCGCTTTAGTGTTTCGGTTCGAATGGCTTTGACAAAACGGGAACTGTGCTTGGGTAGAAACAGCGGCTTCTGCAAGATAGCTCCCGCGGTCAAAGTGATGTGGCTGAGTCCTGGCAGCATGACAAATGAAATTGTGAAATCGCCTGCTAGCATAACCTCCTGAAATATGGGGCATAATGCGCTCGTAATGCGCTCGCTGATTCTTTAGCAGTTGTGGTTGGCATACCCACCGTCCGGTGCGGAGGAAATCAGGGTCTCATCTTTCGAACGCCAATGACATGCGATTTTATCTTACCTGAGAAGTTATGTCCAAAGATCACGTAGGGTAGTTACGTAGTTGTCCCAAGTATCTGCGTTGGATGTAATCTGTACACTCGTCATGTTGTGTTGCATACGGTCATTCATTTTCTAGATCAGCTCTTTATGAAAGAACATGTTTTAGGCCGATTGTAAACGGTACTCTTTGAAGCATCTCTAATCAGCCGATTTAATTTGTTGGAGAATTCGTGCCAGAGGACATTCTGGTGGTCTTCGTTGAGGTGCGACCAAGTTGTAGCTTCGACGAGCTGAGTTAAGCATTCGTAACGTTTGATGATGCGTACCATCTCATGGTTTACTTCCGGTATTCCCCTAGCACGTGAGGCTGCAACTAATAACTACATGATAACTGCGGCTAAAAGTAGGGTGCACGACCAACACATCAGCCATATGTTCCTTGTTGGTAAGCAAGAGATCCAGCACATATGGTCTGTTGTATGTTCTATATCGAGTGAGCAGAGTGACGTGATTATAAGGTGGAACACTGGTAACGAACTCTTACAGATTGGCTTTGAAGTGTTCTCCGATCATGACAGGTCTTTCTAAACGATGCAGGTTGAAATCACCTATGATCAAGACATGAGTGTACTTCTTCCTTAGACTGCACATTTAGTAGTGACTAGGTGACAGTTTATTTCGGGTGCAGAGTTTGTGGGACAGTACACCAAATCTATAAGACAAGCGTCACTGTATTTTAAATGCAGGCGACACCAAAACGAATCAGTAAACTGAAACTCTGAACACTTCCTTGTCTAGTACTCTAATAGAAAATTATCCCTCCTCCTCTTGTGAGTTTGAAGTTCGGATAAGCGACATACCCAGTAGCGAAACTTCAGCGTCCCTGGTTCCGGCGTGTAACAACGTGTCCTTTACACGGATGATATCGCATGGCTTATAAACTCGGCGTTCTTTCAGTCCGTCTAGCTTTTTGAATAGGGTTTAGGCATTAGTATATAAGCAGGTTAGTTTCTCAGTCTCAGTCAACAGGAGGTCAAAGGAATCAGGTGTGAGACAATGCCGACTAATGTAAGACTGGCCGTTATACATTTTTGGATGGGATACTGACACGTATACTGCAACTTGATTTGGCCAAGGTACGTCCAATTCATCGTCTAGACCTACATCAGAATCTAGTGAGTGGGTGGTCGACTGAATCTCCTGTGTCATTGCCGATAGGTTTGCTTTTTCACGGGACATCATGTCTGGTCTTCGTAAAGCCTCTGCCACCTTTAACCGAACTTCAGCTGGAAGGCTTTTCTGGTTCGCAGAGTTATGATGACTACTAACGTACTAGATTTGTGCTTTTAGCTTTGACATTTACTAAAATGCACAACGAGTTTCACTGGTGTTGGTTGTCAGGCAATATACTTTCAGTGTGATAGTGGTAACTTCAGGGACATGTGTACACACAACAGTCAGTTTCAGTGTATAGTCCACACCGATGCTGTGATTAGAAATGATAGGGATTGTGGCAGTGATTCAATATAAATCACTCCGAAATTGAAATGGCAATTTTGCGTAGTAGGCCAAGTGATCAAAGTCCAGCATCTTTCACAATTTGATTCTTCTGAGTATTTTACTCGGTTGTACTGTGGCTTTGGAATAACTGTTGCTCATATGCTTTACGACCAGGATTTCCAGCATAATTTGCTCTCAGTTTCCCCATAAGATTTGGACACAACTTAATAGCATTTCCGTTGATAATAAGCTATCCATGATGGACAGTGTGACGCATCAGTTGTACGAAATAGAAGAGGATGAACCATCATGCCAGTCACTTGGAATTGCCAGCCTATGCAAAACGTTGGCTTGAGCTCAATGATTCCTTTTATGTGGTTGATTAAGGAATTTTATCACTACGTTTTCAATTCACATTCTATGGATGTATAGTTTACACGGAAATTATATCTAGGTTTTAGCATAAGGTTGCGCGAACTAATGACGATCTTCTATTACTACCCAACCACTAGCTGCGTAGACAGGGGATCTTATAGCACAGTACTGCAACGGATGGTTCGGAAGTGGACAATGTAGCCCTCCACGCATTATTCATCTACTTTCTGATACATAACTCGGTAGCTCATACTGTGCAGTTATCCATTTCTCGGCGGATCATTTGCAAACAGTATGCTTGCAAACCCCGAACCAGAACTCTATAATGCTCTTAATATACTTGAGATGTACGAAGTATTGCCCATACATCACTATACATCTGAAACCAGACCTACGACAAAACGCACGTTAAGCAGTTTAGGGCGTTTCATCAGAATAAGAGTTTTTAACCTGCTTGCTTAGTCATTCCATTCAACAGTCGCGCAGATGTCAAGTACCAATATCCCGCTACTCCAGCAAATCAGTTAGCCCATTTTGTCACTTATAGATCAATGGGTGATCAGCGACCATGTATAACCCAACCTGTGCATATCTTGCTAGGAAGCTTTTACTCCAAATTTGTACAAATCCTGCTGAAACTGTATGGCTCAGACGTTAACTCGTAGACCGATAAGTGGTGACTACTCTAAATATTTGCAGCTGTACAACCTGCAGATAATAAAACTTGCGGCTTTTTCTACCTCCCCTACAGTTCATCTCTTGCACAAATATGCGTCCGTGCTATGTTACATGCGCTGCAGTGGCATATACTCAGTCGTTTTAGCTAGTGACTCGACATCGAAGATTCATTTATTTTAGTCCATCAATGGGCAGTACAATTGAGTTCGAAAGGAGCGAAATGACCATATGGTGCTTTTCCGGATGCATGCTGGCTCGCTGACTTAATGTAGCTATGACGAATCCTCTTTGATATCTTTGCTTCTCAACAGTTCATCTATATTTTTTAGCTTCATCTCAGATCTGACACAGAGAGGCCAGGGGTGCAGTCACTCCTCTGTTGGGTTATGTGCATGTGTCCTCTGTTGTGTACAGCTGTTTGTTGAACGGGGTGGTAGGCATTCGACTGTTTGTTCACATCAAGCTAGGTATCACAGAAGGAGGAGATAAGGCATACTAAGCTAATAGAGTAATTACAAATTCTTAGAGTACGGCCGAAATTTGTCAGGAGCTGGTGGTATAAGCTGTCTCGACGAGCCTAGAACACTGAATAGCCGCGCATTTGTGACCAAATACTACCGCCCAAGTGACGCTAACTGGCACTGTACGGAATACGTGAACTATAACTGCTCTCCATACTGTTGTGCATGCAAATTTCATTCCCATATAAACTACCGTTATGCAACAGTACAGTTTAATCGGTAGCCGCTTAAAGTGACGATTCACTTATCCTCTGATCCCATTAATTATAATTTTCACTAAACCCCTCCTATGGGACTTGTCATACATATACTTTTCTACACGTAATAAATCATTGTTCATTGTTCATAATGGTTGTTTTCCCACACCTCATTAACAGCACTGATACCGCTGTTTGCGCTTACTCGAAATACGCATGATAATTGCCGGCTGCAAAAAACCATCTTTCCATTGTGTCTCATTGGACGTAAGTGGCTTTTAGCTACCAGAGTGACTAGCACAAGTTACACAATTCTTACTGCCCACCGTCAGGTACCGATTGTATCTCCGTTTTATACCATCCGAGAAACAGATCGTGGAAATATTTTTGATGTCCCGTTATGCCTATTTGTAATATGTGAGGTCTCAATTTGGGCAAGTCGGAACACTGGGTTCTAGAATCTGCATTTACAGATGATTGCAAAATTCCTCTTATGGACTGTGAGACCTGACCGAAGAATGGGTCCTAGGTTCGGTCTCTTAGCACTACTCTGTCATTCCATTTGGAGCTAAAATTGTAGGTACCAGGTCAGGAAATTGCTTTTCCTTTAAAACGTGAAGGAAATGCTTAGCATACTTTGCATTTTTCACAATGTCTCCGTGATTGGCGAAAACTAGTTTACCAGGAACTCCTTACTGTTCCAGTAAAACCGAATCTCTGTTGCGGATACAAGTTTGTCATATGATGACTTAAAATGTTTGATAGCAGTTAGAGAACCACCATTCCTTCATCTTATATTTCAGAGAAAACGTTTTATATAACTGCAAGAGTTCTATTCAAAAACGAAATCGTGCTTTCTCTTTCGCATATTTACAGGAGTATGCGCCTAATGTATCTTTTAAAGCAATTCTGGGATCTTGCTGATATTGCAATCATACTTCATGTTCCGCACATATGCGGCGTTTGCTAAACCCATCTTATCATTGAGAATGCTTCGATAGTAACGGTTCCTGTATCATGTACAGTGATTCTTAAGTTGCGAAAAGTTTTATCTTCTGAAATCCATAGTGACACTGAACGTCACAATATAACACAAAGTGGTAGAATGCAATTGTTGTTTATACTGTGCTTGAGCACAAAGTATGGGACACCGCACACTTCTCCGATTTGTCCAAAAGGATACTATTGACCGCCTCACCCCATAATTTCTATGATCTGCTTGACCACGAACCTTGTGGGTGGATGGAGTTTGCTTGGTCCCGTTAGCGGTAGTAACGTTAAAAATGCGACCTCTCATTCATTTGATCGATGCACAGGCGTGTCTATGCTGGTCGACTTCGGGTGGAGGCGACTCCGAGCCAGAAATTATTCGTAGACGCTGTACTTAGCCATGGGTATCCCAGGTCGTCCAGAGGATCAGCCATGGGACACCTGTAGTAAAACCTTCTTTGCTTCCGTTACAAATGAAGATTCACGGGCTCTTTATATAGTTGCACTGTCTCCATATATATATACACATATATATATGCATATGCGTATATATATAGCTTTATCTATATTCATACGTCAATAAATAAGCGTCTTTTATTGTGAAGTTCTCTCCCTTTCGATTCATTTTTTAGCCTCCATCCGGATTCATACATAAGAAGTCGACCAAACTTCCGTTCCGGTTTCGGTGGTAACTACTGCAGACCGGATGCCGGAATCCAAAAATCCGAGAATAAATACAGTCGCTCAATTTCCCTGGAGCGTTCACAGATGCGTTCACCAAAATCCCCATGTGTGGCAAATCGACAGTTGGTTGGTGCCCACAGTTCGAGTGTGAATAAACCGGTACATACGACCAACAGAGATACTCCTAGCCGAACAGCTGATTCACAAAGTGTAGAAACTGATCAAATCAGCCCGACGCTGTCCATAAGTCGTGGGTTGTTCTCCCCTAAGGTGGTCTCCCCCACTACTACCTGGATCGAGAAGACGGATCGAGAGAGACGATTAGATGAGAAACTACTCCAATTAATTGACCAACTACCAGCGTACAAACAAAACGAGATGATTCTGGTGTTGCTCACGCTCTGTTCTCGGAATCAGCAATCTGGTCACAACGAGGGATTGCACTTCAGGCTGAGGGAAGCGCTGCAGCTGTTGCAACCACAGGCTAGTGAGAATGGGAACCTTCGTCAGGTCGAGTGTAATTGTAGAACGATAAGCTGCGTTTCCCCGGGAGTTGGGTCGAGCAAGTATGTTTGTTATCTTTCGTTGTGCCGTACTTTGCTTTTAAATGACTACGTTATGGTCCTAGGGCCATTGTACTCGATGTATTCATTATGTCTACGTAGTCATCCTACACAGTGATGCTGCATCGACTCGACGGCACCATTGTCTACCCTCATGTGGTTGTGCGCGTAATTTTACACCATTTCCACTGCCTAACAGTCATCCTAATAGAAGCTGCCTAGTGTGTCCCCATTTGGCATTTATGTTCATGATGTGTCTGTGATGCGTCAGCCTCAGTGTTAAAATGAATGTCGCTTGGTTATGTGCCACTTCGTGTGGTGTGTTGGCTACAAACATGATGCGACTGTGGAACCGTCGCGTTGCGTCGAACATGAGTCATGCGGCTGCACACAAATCTATGTCAAGGGTGAATCGATTTCTTTAAACGGCCACTTGGAATCAGTGAATCTCGTGGGAAATGAGCACATTCACATCATTATTCCGTTAGGTTGATGGTTTACGCAACTACCGGACTCGTTTAAAGCTGTTGCGTTCATCCGTCTCATCAAAGCGTCTAATCACGATCACACGCTGGTGGATGGCTAACTATAATACGAAATTCAAACTGGGATTTGGGGTGTCATTGTTGGAAGAAACGACACCGAAACACCAACTATAGTAAGAATCACTCAACTTACGCATGGCACACCGCTAATAATCACTAGACCGGCATCAATGCTTGAGCCTTGTGCCGTCTCAGATGATGTAGTTAAGTACTTACCAAATTTGGTAACAAGACTCAGCCGCTGCTTTGATATTTTAGAATATTGCGGAAACATATGGCCAATTAGTGGTGATAAATAAGCTAGTTGGAACGGGACACAGTCCGTCATTCGGCGTGGATTACAGTCGATGAGCTGTCTTTATAATTTTTAAAATAGCAACTGAGAGTACCTTCATTTTATACATAGGTTGCAGTACTGTGCCTCGGTCACAGGAACATTACGAGATGCTTGTGTAACATCCAGACAGTCATCTTTCCGGTACTGCTCGATAAGCTGATTTAACGATTACAATTGGCATATTTATTGATTCCCATTGCAACTACATTATGGTAGCACAAAGACATCCTGTATACAGATTGCGTCCGTTGTTCTACCTACACGTGTTCCACCCACCGAAGTTTATGGGTAAGTGCTGATCCACCGTTTCTCAGCCTTTCCAATGATGTTTCCTCGTAGCCAACAGAGTCAACACATTGTTGTCGTTGGTTTCACTTGGTCCTAGAGTGAAGCAATTACATTATGATGTTGTACCCATGCAATCTGCTGCAGTCAGTTTAAAAATACTTACGTTGACACTCAAGGCACAACGTGATAGCCAAACGCTTGAAAGGTTGTTTAAATGTCTCCAGGTATCTGCGCCACCTTTGTACCATTTTGGCAGGCTGCGTGTGGGTAGAAATCGGTGCAGTGTCCACCGGATTCTCCATGACCTACGGTGTATGGTCGTGAGCAACTATTAAGGAGACATACGGCTCTTCATGCTGATAATATCCGGCGTATCCTTCAGGCTGCTCCGTTTTCTTTGTTAATTTTGTATGTTCAATATGAAAAACCCACGAGTGAGCTACCAGCGCATCTGTCGAAATTGGCCTGATCTATCCATAATGTAAGGGTTTTCATCCTGCATAGAAAGTGGCGCATTCGTCTAAAACTATTACTCTCCAACGGTCTTCCATCTGTAATCGGAATGATCGTGATCCTTCGAGTTTGCGGACTTTATCTTTGATTAAGCAGATATGTCCATCTGTGGTTTCAGGTGATGCAGCAAATTGCCTACAGGGTCAGTGAATCTGACCTCGCTAGAGCGCGCCATCGTTTCAGGATGTAACCCACGTTGCTTTCTAACATTTCCAAAACAACGGACTTTGTGTTGCACTCGGTTCACAGCAAATGAGTACAGTGTCTACCTAGGAAAACTTATACACAGAAGCTGACATGGTCAGATGGGAATGTACTCCACACTAGGGTGTAGGCAGCAAACCGACCAAATGCAGTCGGAACATTTCACGCTCACGTACGATCATAAAGCTTAAAATTTGCTTGAGCTTGTACTAGAGTTCTTCTGAAGTCCGTTAACCAATGTTTTACACTATGGAGCATAACTCAATTCACCTGTCTTTCGAATGACAATATCCTTGCTGTTGAAGTTGGAATCTTGCTCCTTTGGATCGAGCTCTACTGCTTCGTTAATGTCAGAATCGCAATCAAAGTTCCCACAGTGAATGTGAGCCTCGAAAAAAGGTACCAAATAAACGTCTCCGGTAATGCGATCTGAAGAATAGAGTTGACCTTCAAGCATTCTGAATCTTGATCCATAAATCGTTTCCATAGAAACCCACGAAGAATGACTGGGTGCGTCGACTCGATGAAGCAGCACGCCTTTCCCAATTTGCTCCTTTTTACTTTAACTGCTTCTACAATTTGTTGAATTAATCCTGTGTACCACTGACCAGTTATTGTAGCACTTGAACCCAGATACACAATCCTTCGACGTCCCGGAGTATAGAGGTCATGGCTTTGCCAGCCAATGGTGTAGAAGGGAATTTCTCGGGTAGTGATGACTTAGTGTGTCCTCACACCATGCGTTGCTTTTTTATTTCAGAATCAAATGATGGATCCGGATTTCATCCACATGAGACCAGAGGCTTTTTAGATCCACTTAAAGGAAATCAGATTGGCCTGGCACATCTGAACCCGATATGCCATATGTTGTACAGTTACCATAGGTGGCACTTATCACGCTTTGACTTTTCGGAAATTCAGTGTACCCGTCAGAATAGAATACACGTTGCCATTTCAAATACATACGAATAGATATTGTATTAACTGTTTTTCTTTTGTCCAGCTGGATGATGCTGTTAACCTACCCAGCAATTTCTTGCGTCACCAATCTTAATGACCGCCACAGCGGTCGACATCTTCACATGACTCCTTACCCTAGTTAAAAGATCTAGGCCACTAGGTAACTGTTGAATAGGCAAGATGATTGTCGCTTATAATACTGACATCGTTAAAGAAATTTTGTGGAGCCATTCCTCTCAGCTTCAAATATTGCAAAACCACTCTCTTCTCAACGGCGCGGACTAGAATTAACTCCGTTTCACAAAGTTTGGGATAAATGGGAATAACCCTGCTCCGCAAAAAACACACAGTACAGTACAGCATAGTAGCTGTGTGTCACTGTAGCCTTCACAGGCTACGTTGCAACGACTATCCATTCATCCTATTGTGCGGCGCTGTACAAAGTTCTGTGCGACTCTCTCAGCAATCCTACAGGACATTGAAAGGTATTCTCGAGAACCCAACGGATGGTTTAGTGAAAACAGGCATTCAGAGATAGATAAGTATGTTAGGAATAATAAAGTGCACCTGGGAAGTTGATGAAAAGATTTGATGGGGTGCGCTGTAGCGTTGCGTCTACAGGAAAAGTACGCGGAATAGACAGTACACAAAATGCTACAACTTTGTGCCACTTATGTTTAAACGGGACTTGATAAATACCCTAGTGAGCCAAGGTGAACGTATCTGCTCGAATGGCACGCTTCCGAAAGAAATTGAATGCATTCGCTTAGTGTTAAGGGCGAATGACTATCCGGAGAGCTTCACCACAGCCAACATGGAACAAAAGAAGAAACAGCCTGCAGTTTTGATAGTAGGACATAAGCCAAACTTCCTACGGCTGCCATACAAGGGTGAGGTTGCGACGGAACTTCTATATTGTTGTCTGTCCTTTACACTCAGACGCATCTATCCAGCAGCGCAGATGAAAATCCAGTTCATTAGCATTCCGATGGTGAGACTAAACTCAAAGGCTAAGAAGCCTATCCAACACCTACTCAATGTGTGTCTACTCATTTTCATGCTCCTAAGGAACGAAATACATTGTTCGTACGACAAGGCGTCTATCTAAGAGAATGAAGGAAAACCACCCGGTCGGGTTTAGAAGTGGAAGCGGAAAAACAGCCCTCTTCAATGGCCGCGCAACTAGCCGATACAGGGCACGCCACAGTGATCACTGCTGCTTCCTAAAATTATCTATCGGGCCCCAGAGGACTGCTGGAACTGCGTCCGCAAGCGACTCCTAGAATCCGCTGAAGCAATTGCCATCCGACTGTATGAACCGGAGCTATGTGTTCAGAAAAAGCTAACTAACGGCTTGGGTCTGCCCTGGCCCAAAGGGCCAGTGACCTCTGACCCGAGAGGTCACACGCGGTCGGTGGTCGTGATTTAACAGACAGCACTGTCAGCATCCAATTAACTCGCTCTAGGAGTAACGACTTGTAATGTCTGTTTGCACATTTTGGTTTGCATCTAATAAGATGTAGATGCAGATGAAGTATCGAAAACACATGTTTGCTTACCATAACTCCTGATTACTTGCTCAGCTCATCCATCTTTTCGCAAAAGTTACGAAAACATACTACTTACTCAAACCAAATTTATGCTTACACTGACGACGAATATATCAGATGCTGCCCTCATAACTTGTGGACGATATTACACAATTTCCCAACGCTAGTGATACTTGACGTTTTACAGGCATGATTGTTTTGCCTAACCTTCCTCCATACAGATAAGAAGAGATTCCTCCCTACACAGTAGTTGTCAGTCTTTGATTGCATGCAACTGTATTTGGTGCTTACTAGAAGTGATTGCAATGAAACTGTACCAGATAGTACACTAATTGTCGTTCGGATTGTGCTAAAGTTTAGCAAGTGGATTTCAAGTACATTAGTAAGTACCTCACTATGGAATTCATGGATCTTGGTAACTATACCTTTAGGTGTTCTTTCGTACCTCACTTGTTTTAACCTTTTATTTATGTTCACCCTTATTTCTTTTCACCGTCGCAAACATTTAGCGGTGCATTGTCGCAGTCGGATTCCCTTTACTCAGATACTTTGGCCTTGGTTTCTACTTTACATTGAGTTCCACTTGTTGATCAATCACCCTTACCGCGTTTCTTCTTTTCACCATTCCTCACGCAGTGTACCGAATACACTGGATTCTGACAGATTTCCAAAAGCGGCCGGCGATACGCGAATGACCCAATCATGTTACCAGACTACAGACTCGCGGGACTCTGCGGTTGATTTACAAAGTTTGGAGGGAATCAGTACTCCCACGTTGAACGGTCATCCACGCGAATCGCTTACGACCGCTTCAAGCACATCGATCGACTCTACGTCTGATGCGGAACCCACCGCTTCGCATGCGTCAAGCACAAGACTCGCGGCTAGGATGGACAACGGTGATGGCACAGTACCCAGGGTGAAGACAGTATTACGTCGTTTGGCGCGGTGTCTCGCAGTCCGTATCGCCCTCAAGCGTCAGCATTTAGCAGAAGCACATCAATATGTGGCTCGCAATACAACTGAAGAAAGATGGGTATATTCCACTTTCCATGTTATGCAAGCATCTATCCATTATCGTGTGAAAAGCAATTTTTGTTCAATTTTGTCGGGTGATACCCGATCCATCCAGCCCACTAAATGCAAACCGCTATGCGCTATGCGCTATAGAGCATATTTATCTGTTAATTACTCTATCCAACCGCCTTGGTACAGCAGACATGTAACCGCGTTTGAAATAATTTGCATCCTACCATGAGCACACATAAGAATTGGTCAAAACAGAGTCACTTTTAGAGCATCAGATTTGAGAAGCTCAGAGCTGATCAGAGCATATTGTTTCAAGTGACTTTGTGCTGCATTATTCTCCAAGCGTCACTACAGCTAGCCAACTTATTCGTGTACGAAAGGTACCAGCGGCATGAGGTGGTATATCTGTAGGTCTGGCTACATCGATCTGATCCCGGTTATATACCAACAAACCATAACATTTCTGTTTACTTTACCTAGTCAATTACCACGTTACACTGGACTGTAACAGACCAAACACTTTCACTGTGGTTGACAATTACTTTACGTCTAACAGTGATGATAAAGAAGGAAGATGAACGAAGAGTATCGTTAGGAAATCGGGGGAAAGTTGAAATCTCGGAATGTACTTGTCTTCGGTCTAAAGCGGTGGACGAAAAGCAAGTGTCCTTAACTTAAGCCCGTTAGGATCATGTACGTAACCACGAAACTCTCAGCTAGGAAGACAGAATCTGTCAACGCCACTGATCCACTTTACCGTACCTTTGTCCCATGCCATTGTTTGATCGTCCTGAGACCCCTACTCACATTAGCATCATCATCGGAACACGTGGAAGTAGATGGTCATAGGTATGTGGGCAACACTGCATGGCCAGCTCAGCTGCTTCAAATTTGTCGCGGTGATTTCTATTCAATCCGCTTCAACGAACATAAGCTTGACAGCCTCAGTACTCCCACTATCTTTGTGTGATACTTTGCAGGCACTGTTTATCAGAGGCTAGTTGTCTCGATATCTTCAGTGCAGACCATACCCTGTTTCACGCAATGACTGCACATTCCCCTCACTAAACAATGTACTTATGCTAAAACACTTGGAACATACTTGGAACTGATCAGGATATCCTTGTTTCCTAGGAATTTAGAGAAAAGATATATTCATCAACTGATTTTCTTAAAACTCGCTGAAACAATGCGTATAAATGTCATGGTTTCCACAGGCGAATAAAGTTGGAAAACTACGTTAGACTTATTGGTACGATAGCTAGCTTGTCAGGCAACTCAGTCGACATGTTCAACTTCAAGTTCGGGTGGGAATGGAACGATAGGTAAATCTTGTGAGTGTTCCATCTTGAGTAGATTGTTGAGCCAGGAATTGATGAAGTGCTCAGAGTTCTTGATGGATCTAAAACGGAACATCCATATCGCACCCTGGCCAACCAGATAATGCTTACATTTCCTGCCTTAGCAGGTTGGAAACAGCTAAATTAAACCACCGCCTGGATAGCACTAGTAGCTAATCAAAGATTTTGTAAAACTATATCGTATCCTCCCAGTCGTGAATCTTTACGTCGCACTTTATAAATGTGAAGTATTGGCGACATCTAGCCTGCAGCTGCTCCAAATGGTGCCATAATGAACATGCTCAAAAACGGCCGCTTGGTCAGTAGGATTGTTTAATGTTTAAAAGGTTTTATTTATAATACTGACGGTAGATCTTATTGATCGATAGGTCTTTCATATACAGTCGAACCCGTTTTATTGCCCCCCATCGGGAGATTTCATAAATGGGCAATAAAGCGGGGTGGCCATGCATTGCTATCGCCATTTCTCCAAAAGGGAAGCGACCGCTGAATTGTTGTACAGTAGAGCATTTGAATTGTAACTTGCTAAAAAGGAGAAAATACGTAATTGTAACTAAAGCCTATAGAAGTGCGTGACCTTTAATTTAAAAACCATATCATAAAGCATCTTACCTGGATAGCACTAGAAACTGGAGCTACTCTATATTTTGCTGAGCAAACCATCCGGAGTCAGTTGTACATTATTTTGAGCAGCTACTCCAGTCACTTTTGCACTGATGAAGTTCAACATGTAAAAGTCCGTAGCTATCTAGATCATTCACAAAGTTGTTTGCTCTTGAATGCGAAATGCGCTGCTTGCTTTTACTCCCGGAGGCATGCGGCACGTCATGCTCTGAGTCACTGCCTACTTTCTGTTCTAGTCGGTTCTCTAAAAGTTGACTGGCGATTTCATATTCAACAGTTGTCAGATTTGAAGTACAGTCCACATCGTAGTCAATAGCGACGAACTGTTCTACCTTTATGACTGAGATGGTGCAAACGCTGATCTCGCCCTCAGCGATGATGGCATCATCAGAAAGTGCATCGGATGCCAGCCGACTGAAGCTAGCATGCCGAAAGCGCTTTTATTGTTGCACAGGTAACTTATCTACAACATTTTGAAACGAACTGAATAGCATCGAGCACAGAACTCTTGGTGCTGACATCCACCGTTGACGATGAGCCAGATAACACATTGTCTTCGATATGATGAAGACTTTGGTCCACAATTTCCTTATTGTAACGGATTTTTAGATCCATAATCACACCTTGGTCCAAGAGTTGAAGGATGGTGGTCGTGCTTGCCGACAAAAATGTCATTTGAATATTTTTCAAGCCTTCTACCTGTGGATGCGTTGTGCAATTATCCAACAGCAGCATAATATTTTAGCCACTTTGACCTAGCTCCTTGGCCCATTCAAGGACCCACTCGATGAAAAAGTCCTTCGTCATCCAAGCATTTTTTAGCTCTGTAAGTTACGGGAAGTGTGTTCACGTTCACGCCAATAAGACTTGGTGGGTTGTTACTTTTTCTAATCGAAACCAGTTTGCTTGTATCTGTGTGTGACATATTTGCGCAACACAGGAGGGTGATCCTATCCACGGCTTTTTTCGATCCGCTGAGCCAGTCGGCAGAAAAACACAAAGAGCCCTCTGGAGTTGCTTAATAAAAAAACCTGTTACTTCTGCATTGTACACGTTGCCGTCATCAAATGCATTTAAAAGTTCAGGCCGTCGATCTTACAACCAATTTACACAGACTGCTCTGTGAGCGGAATTCTTTTCGGCATGCGCACGTTTCTACCTAATTGGATTCCTATGCTTCCATCTTTACAACCATCATTCTGTGGCAGTCAAGGATTTTCTATATCTTTCCCCGAATTCCTCTTTTTCTTCCGTAGCGTTTTGTAGCTGTTTGGGTTGCTCACGAACAGATATCACCCAGTCCAAGTTTTCTGTCAAGGACAATTTTTTTCCGTTACTGACCATACTTGTGGGTGAGCAATAGACTACTGACAAATGCTGAGCGGGAAGATTATGTGACTTTGATCAGTTCACTAGTTTTGAATAGGGCCGAGGGCTTGCCCACAACCGTCTGCACATTTAGCTTCCTTGTGTATTGAATGACCTAGGTAAGCTTCTCAGATCTGGCAATAACGTCGCCGATATCTTTCTTGTTCTTGACTCGATCGATCTGGCTAGCTGTAGGTTAAACGTAATAAAAGATATTTGGAGCGAGGGCGTAAAATAGGCAAACCGACGAAGACACAGTCAACGCAGCTGGGCAATTAAGCAGTGAGACGACTCCGGCAATGGGCATTTAGACGGAGAAAATTTAGCATCTTTAGGAGGAAAGCATTTGTATTTTGTAATACTGGACACTAAAGCAGGAGGCTATAAACCGGGTGAGCAATAAAGCATGTTCGACTATATATATATATATATATATATATATATATATATATATATATATATATATATATATATATTACCACACAGCTTTATTCAGTCATGGGCCCGCTAGCATTAACATATATTTCGACATGATAGTCATTGCCGAGGTGATGTAGGGTGATGCAGAGTGTCCGCATCATCTACTGGACATAGTTGTTCGAGCAAAATTTAACTGAATGAGAAGGGAATCCCTCAATGCTTGTCGATAAGCCATAGAACAAAGAGTTGTGTCGCAGGGTTACTAAGACGTCCATACTTCATATACGACGAAAAGTTTTGTTTAATAGCTATTGTGAGAAATGCGTTTCGAATGGTATATTAATTACTTATGCAGTTCTACTTTTCCCTTCGGCTAATTTTAGCGCATTTCAAAATCCTCACCTGCTACCAAGAGAGGTACTGATCTCGAATGCAAGTTAGCGGGGCAGTTGTAAATGCGGAAGTATGTAAATGAACAAGACGAGGTCCACAGGTCACTGCTAGATCTTTTTCTTAATATCGTAGCCGTTTCAAGTGCTCTTCACATTACATGAGACTACCTGCGGTTTCCAACTTATTTCGGAGGCTACGGTTACATCTTCTTTCATCATAGACACGTGACAAGACGCGTTGCCTAAAACACACTTATTCTCCGATATTCGTCGGTAAGTCTTATCGTTACCACTTGCTGTCCTTGAACTTTGAACAAAATCAGCAGATCGGACATACACCAAGATGTTCTGTGGTACCCTAGTCGAATGGTGACCGAAAGGACTGCGCGCTTGTCTTGGGAACCAGAGGTCCCCATTTCGAATCTTCATAAGCTCGGGGACCTCGCGGTATTCCCAGCCCACGTGCGTCCGGCGGTGGTCGAGTAGAAGCGATGGGTAGGTACAGGGTGCCGAAGTACTACCGGTACCTATTTCATGAACTCTGATAGATCTCCTGCACACATGTTGACCTCCGTAACGACTGACCACCTGATCATGGCAAGTTATCTGTTACTTTGTCTCGCCCCCTACTCACCGTCTAAACTTTGTCCCGGACAGACAGGTAGTGCTGAGAACTTCACATGATCTGTACAGTTACATGTGGTTAAGCTGTTGACGGTATCAAACAGTGGGGGCTTAGAAAAGCTTGCTCTTTCTCCCTGGACCCATACTGAGCAACTGTGATACCTACAGACTAGTGGTATACATCGCTACAATAAACACAATGCAAACATCAGCGATAAAAGAGACGTTTTGCATTCAGTCAGTAGTCTTGATTAAATATAAGCATCTTGAATTTGAACGAGGTTCTTTCGGAATAAGTAGCGCTATGCTATCTCAGATTAGGGTAGTCAATCAACTATGTTATTTAATTTTACTGAGATAGCACAATTCATAAATGTACCTAAGTATGTCCTAACTGGACAACTGGATTTTCCTCTCATCCAGGAGGAAAAGAAGAGCATCACTTTCGCGTGAATAGATTGGTGTCCGATAAAATTTCTCATTGAGATACTTTCACTTGGCGCATCGAGTTAATTTTGCAGCAACCTTATGTTTCAAGCTTTTATGTGCTACATCGGACTTTTCCACACCAATCATCACTAATATATTAAGTGAAAGAAGTAGACAGGAATGAATTAGTTGGCTAACAGTATGCAAGACCCATTTGTGCCGTGCTTAATATTTGACAGGGACTAATCCAAAGAGTATTTTGTCTGAAAATGTCAAGCGACATAGACGTTCCATTGTCCGTCAAGCAGTGAATACGATGCATTCCTCACGGACCGAAACAAATCAACGGATCAATCGCAAGTTTGACGGAAAGATGTCCATGTAATTGGTTAATTGTACTCGTCCTGCAACTAATAAATTGGGTGTCGGCTGCTTTTAATGATCTCCTGCCACAGCGCATTGTTCTTACATGGACTAAGATCCGGGCGTTGGAACCAGTCCAGATCCACAGGAAGGTAAGTTGTGGTCCATCCTAAAATTCTGTCGTAATCGAAGCACGCTATCAGTACTCCCAGATGCGAACTGTGCCTTTTCGCATCTTTCTCAAGGGAATAGCATGGCATAGATGTATGCTGCGAGATAAGTGCTTACTAGTTCCCAATTTCGAGCAGATTTCTATTCTCCAAGAAACAGTATCTTAACCGCTGTCAACCAATAAGCCGCACACCAACGCTGGGATCTGCCATCAGAGTTTCCGTGGTTGAATTATAACATTGCAGGAGTTTATCTTAGGGCACCTAATTTGAATGGATAGCTGCTACCGTGGCTATTGTGTTCGTCTGCATTTAGGAGAATGTTGTTAGCCTGAACTCACTCTGAGAACGCCGTGGTGCCTAATAGTTACTCAGTTGGGGTTAAAGCACATAAACCAAGAAATGAGTAGATAGTGATCATATGATCGAATCACACTGTTCTCATCGGCAGCTGAACTCGATGCTTATCAAATGTCGGTCAAGCATATTTCGAGATGCCGAAAATCTAAAAACGTGTCTTCCACAGTTTTGCATGTGATCAGGACACATCTGTCACGGTGTAAAGCAAGTTACAATCAGGTGATCTTGCTGAGCATTTCATTACCTCATGCTTGTCCATAGACCCGATGCGGGTGCGTCCTTATGTCTGTGTTGACCCCCCATGTCCTTAATTCGTCCCCTGTCGGATTTTTCCGTTGCAGCTCCGGAACAAGCTGAACGAATTGTTCACCATGAACTACGCTACACCCCACATACCATCAGCCACGTGCTCCCGTTGTGACAGCAGCTACACCGCCAGCGAACCGTCCGATATTCCAACTGCTCAGGTTGTAACTCGATTCGACCGGTGGCATAACAATATCGTATCTGTGCTTCAACTTCTGTGTCAACTCGCTCGTAGATTGGCTTGGATCGACGCGCAGTTAGTCAGTGTAAACAAAAGAGAAGGCGGACCGAACCGCTGGTTCAGAAGCGCTGACACGGTACTTCATCTGTCAGACACCCAACCTTCGATTGTGAGTACTTGATTTTTCGGGTTCTATGATGCAGTTGTAGCATAGTTCAGTAAAAAATTTTTGCAAAAAACCTACTCACATAAATTTGACTCTGTGGCACAGATTAATATGTGTAAAGCTAATAGACGTTGTGACTGAAATAAAACCTATTTTACTGAATGTAGTCCTCTTTAGATAGTTAGCTTGACTGAGAACGTATAATGATGTCCTCACTACCGAGCTGACTGCTGCACACAAAATTATGAGGTGTCTACTTAGTGAGTTCTCTCTCTCTCTCTCGAGTTTAACCATTTTCACCGAAATCAGCTCAAACCTTTTACGTAAATATTTGAGGGTTTCCTCGCCCACGGATGGGCAATACTGATAAGTGTTAATAAGATGGAACGACCGGCTTGTGGTTTTCGGGGTATGTGGAGAATTATCTGAATCGGGGGCGGCCGCCAGGAAACCCCCAATTATGAGTTCAGTTGGTTTTTTAAACGATAAATATATTCGTTGTGAATCCGAGAAGGTTTGATAAGTTGTCCTATATGAGTACGTTCCCTTCCCAGTCCTTTTGGCGCACTGCTTTCGAAGAAACATACAAAACGTGCAGCTAGACTTCGAATCGATATCTTCGTGCACAGGATCATGATCGCCTCGCTGATCGTTACTATGCGGAAGGATCGAACCCACGTATCGCCAAGCCCAGTTCGGTGTAGCGTGGACACGACGTAACTAGGGTACTACTTAGGGAATCACACGGCACATCAGGTGTCTGCTGGAACATTATGATGCTGTTCCAAAGTCATCTTGCAAGCATGCCAACAATAAAGACACGCAAGTATACATGCGCAGACGAATTCCTTCAGTTCGTACATTATTGAATTGGTGAACAGGTAGGTAACGTTATCGAGAATGTTCTATAATGCACATTTCGGATGTGTGACCAACTTGGATGGCAGCTAGGATAATGTCGGTTAGCCGTAGAGTGTGCAAACGAGATAAAATAGTTAAGGTTGTTGAACGTATAGCCTACATGCTACCATGCAAACAGTCATCTACTATTCATAAATGTGTTTCTAGTTATTTTGTAACACAACGCCAAATGCCAGACAAATACTAGTTTGACTACCTAATCACCAATCCACCTGATTAAAACAACGAATGTAGCTGTGCATGTTCTCGTGAAGTTGGGTACTAGACGTGGTGCGTGCTCGGCGTACGAAACCAAGTTAATGTGATGCAAGTTTTCCTTAGTAACGATCATCCGTCTGCTGAAACCCGTAATCAACGCGGCTGTATCCAACGGGCAACCGCTATATCCGTATTTCGATCGTGTTCGGTCGATCCAGACGTGTTGGTCAGACACGCAACAACACTTTCCAGTTACACCTGGCGGCGTCGACGTGGTCTAAGTTCGGCAATGTTAGTTCTGTCACAAGGGCATCACCCTTTAGTACCTCTGAGAGATATCTGAATTCTAACTGACAAGTATACCTAAGTCTGAAGAACTCCAAAGCACCAACCTGCTCAAGGTTTTAGCTCTTGTTCCTCCGCCTACACTGAAAGTACTCTTCCATTACGTCATCTAAGTAAAAGGAACGCGGTCGACTAATGACAAATGAGTGTAACACGTTTGGTCTTTCACTCTGTGTGAAATCAATCAGCCCATGAGGCATGAAGCAAATCGTTCCACCCACATCATATATGAATAAACGCCTTTGCCTAAGCAAGTTTAAAAGATGTGCCTACTTGTATAGCTTGAGTGGTTTTGGATATCGGGTGCTTTTGACGACATATCGCACCATGTGTACCTCATACAAGAGTATTCAGTTCACATAGCCCGTTCTGAAGCATTATTAATTACCAAGTGAAGTGAATCGGTTGATTTGCGGCACCCACCATCCCGATATATACCGATAGTCATTTCACAGTTAGAATCACAATAAGTCATTCTTGAATTCTGGATATACTATGCTTCAGTAAATGATCCACTTTGTCTACTCCTGAAAATTGGCGTTGGCAGTGAAGCCGGCTTGCGGTATACGAATGTCGTTCATCAGCATTTAGTTGACATAGTGGAGGTCAGTGGAAGTATAAAGTGGCACCATCATCACAACATACAAATTATATACAGTGAAATAAAATATTGGAAGTACCAGCCACACATTATAGGTCTCGAGCTATAAAACTACTGAATTGAACCACAGCGCACGAACCAGCGTACTCGGTCACAACTTTAGAACTAAGAACATGTACCCGCTCGTGCTTCTTTTCGTACTTCCATATGTTTTGTTACCAGTCACAATGTCACATTCCAACGCGTTCTGGCTTACGTAAGAAGGTGTAGGGAAGTGGGTGCGATATCCGACTACTTATCGAAACTTTTGGGTGGAAATGACTGACTTAAAAACTATGCTTTGATCGCCGGACAAGAAGGGTACAACATTCCCGGCTACTTCTTGACATGTCATAATACTCACCTTTTTGCGGTTGGTTCGCCTTATTCTGCTATCATGATTGAGTCTCAGTAGGAGCGGTAAACCTAACTGGGATCATTCAATAGTTTATTTGCCATGACCCATAACCTTCCGTACCACAGCATCAACACCTCGAGTGATAGCGATATGCTCCACTGCCCGACAAATTGGGGTCTCTAGTGAAATGGGTTGACAATTTCAAGAAGACCGACAAACCTGTATAACATATTAAGCTCGGGAGAAGACGTCAGCACGGAACAACCTGAGGATGGTCCTCTGCAAAGGACTGACGGCTGACACCGGATCAGAGTACTTGGAACAGCCGAGGAGGTCTCGGACCAGCACTTCGAGGCCATGCTCTCACGAAGAGGTTTACGAGTACAACTTGTGTTATGTCCTCGTATAAACCTGACTCGCCAACAGCATGTCTGAGAAGGTGTGCATTTATCAATGTTTCATGTTAGCCTATTCCTAGTGGAACAGTTAGGACCTTCATGGAATCATGTGTTTACTTCCCTAGTGGTCCTGTGATCACACAGCCGCGCGATATGTGTTAAGACCATCAGATAAAAGCACAACCACTAGCGCGTTACTCTTTTTAGGTCGTTCACTGAGGAAAATTATTAGTGTGACCTTAATATTGAGCCTTGGGTAGGCTATAGTGGACACAAAACTGATACCACCGGTAACCTAACAGTCTTTTCTAAGTGTAGTTTACCAAGTACCGGGTCACCGACACTATAACGCTAGATTCTACAGTGTGGTATGCGCTAACCTAAGGGACTAAATTTCGTCACACAAACAGAGAGCTACTGATGTCTTGGATGACTGTTTTACTCTTCCGGCAATCATCAGCGATGCTTATTCCGTTTGGAACGCGACGCACGACTATTAGAGTCCGTCGTTGAAACCACCAGGCCGCACAGAATAAGTAATAACAGTCGTAATCAAGTATATAGCTATTAGAGAGAGTAGCATCCATCCTCCACATTTCTGCGCTTCCCAAAAAATGGAGAAGGCAGGGTTGGCCCTTGAGACGCGGCAATCCTTGCTCAGCCACAAACGTTCGAAGGCACTATAGGCTACCTTAAGGATGTACCAATTCTAAGGAGTAGTGGAAGCAGGGTTTGTGCCAAGCTCTTCATGGCCATACAATCGTATGCGTTCAGACATGCTAGACAGATAATTAGATTTCCACTGCACCGTCAACTCCTCCAGCCCCACTGCCAAATGCAAGCAGGTTATTGATATGCACCGATGCTGACAAAAAATGTGCCGCTTAGGCGCGATAATACGGTACTTTTCAGACAGTCCATCGATAAGTTTTTTGTACATGTTTCCCTGACCATAGAAAGCACAGCAAGTAGCGTAACTAGGCTGTAATCTACCAGTTAAGTAGGTTGGCGATTCATGGCTTCCATCATGACGGACCTTGGCACCAGTTTGGATAGTAATAAAAGAACTTAGACAACAGCTGTATTGGACCTATGTTAGTCCTTTTCAGTTTCCCGTTCCAGTAGACCTGTGAGTGCACGAATGCACAGCTTTCTTCAACATGGCATATGTGACGAGGGTGTGGCCTAATCTCGTTGATGGGCAGAGTAATCTAGCACGCTATCCATTGGAAGTGAGGAGAATGAAAACGAAGCGCCCTAACTTTTTAAACTGCCGCAGGTGTGACGCGGTTATTGAAGTTTCCGCTTCTAAACGATATGTCCTTTTGGGTCTTTCTTCGTGGGTCAGGCGAGCACAGCAGCTATGCTTAGCCTAGTATGCAACTCGCGATTAACGGTTGAAAGGTGCATGGTCGAACCACTTAGATTGCGTGGTTGGAACAACAGCTTTTGACAATAGTCCTCTTGAGACTCCAAATTCCGTGAATGCATTTCCAACTACAATGAAGACTTTGCTCAGCTTTACTCTGAAGTAGACTGTTCACCCTACATTTTTACTCACTGTATTGCTGATTGTTGGAAGCCAGCTGAGCGCACATTCTGAGGCGTATTCAGTGTCTCAAAATCACAAAAACGGTGTACTTACAAGAGGTGAGATTTCCATGTAATTGGAGTAGACATGGGATAAATTTTCTACCCATTTCAAGAATACTTTGTACAGCGAATATATCCATTCTACTTTGGTTGCTCAGGTAGACAGAAGAATACAACCAACGTTTGCTTCCAATCAAGTACCGTGTAGGCCCAACAAAGAAGTTTGGTTGAAACGTTGGCGGAAGCCAATTCCCCTCTGCTATTGGTGATGCTGCAATGTTACCGCAGTGCTAAGCTATACTGTACACAATCGTTCAACCGCTTGTACATGGCACTGTGAACGACCGATATTTTTAGTGTTTTTAATGGCTCAGACAGCTGTATTTTCTGGAACAACGTATTTCTGATTGAGGCTAAGGCTGTTGACAGTTTCAAGTTGGATAAGTGTGCTACCAAATCGCGCCAGCTACTCTACTTGGATACCAAACACGTCTCCTCTGAGAGCTGCAAACGCTCATTCGCCCTGTGGTGTGCAGATAATTGCCGTACTCATGAAAACTCAGTTATCAAGCGAACATGTCTTCAATAATTCTTCCTGAGCCCTATACAATTATATGCAAAAAGGACACAGCACAAGGATCGGTAAAACACTCCGTTTACAGTCAGTGGTTGCTGTCAATCACTTTCCACTAGGATACAGTTGTAGCACATGCACAATTTCTTGGCTCGGACGGAGCAGTTCGTATGGGCCAAGTCAAGCACAGCATGTGAGTGAATCTTTTCTGGCCACACAATTCCGGCTCGTATAGTCTGATCGCTAAACTCTCAGCCGATTCAAGTAGGCATGTTCTCAAATTAATGAGATGCGGTCCAGCGAAGTTGATCCGATGTTTGCGAAGTGCGCAGCCTAGTCTCAGCTGCGTTAGTTCCATTAGACATCCATTCCACTAGACATGCTCCATCTGCACCCTTCTAGTATCTCTGACAACCAGCAAGGAGTCTTTGATTGAATTCATCTTCGTCCGATTCATTTAGAGCAGATCTGCACAGTGATATGTAACTTATGAAAGGTGCAGGATTATCGTAACATGAAAGTCTCTTAAAGAGGTATAGCCCCACACAATAAATATCATGTTTTTTCAAAGGTAACCAAACGGTGAAGCAGTTCAACTCGAGCGTACAAACCCCTCAGTTAAATGCACACTGAGTGAGGTGCTAACATTGGCTGAAATCAACGGTAAGGCCTATTTGGTGGGGCAGTTTAGGGAAGTGGTAAACGAGGCGAACACTCATGCAGTTAAACAACCCATCCGCTACTTTCACACGATGCATGAAATGAAATTTGGAAGCTTGGAACCAGGTGGCATTAATTGTTTGTTGTTGTGATGACCAGATGTTTTAACTGACCGTCGCGATTACCCACAGGTGTGAGAGGATGGTCAGATGGTTGGCAATGTGTTTAAACCACGTTAAGTGAATTACTGTTGACTACCTATCCCATGGCCCTAGCTTAAGACCCTCAGTAGAAGTGAATACAGAAGTGAAGAATATGAGTTACGGTCTGATAGCATCGCACAAATGACTTTTGACATAATGAAGGTACTTCGATGGAATGTATATACTAAGCTGCTCAGTTGATTGGTAGGTCATGCGCAACAAAGAGTGGCTGGTGTGAGCTGATTCAAATGGTGCCCAAGTTGACCAAATTTTTAAACAATTCATTGTACAAGTAATAGGTATGGGTTGCAGTACATCTCATCGAACTACTTCAGTGTCATTTCAAGCACCTTCAAGTAGTTGTACAGCTGGTGGATGCGAAAACTGTACATTGTTCCGCACCCAGCTTTTATTACTCACAACAGCTAGAAGTTATTGCTTACGTTCATAAATGGGTCAAACTCCGACGTACATCTCCATAAAAATGATCGTGCAATGCACTGTTCCGAAGCGTAAAACACCTCGTGCAACCGAGTTCTGAGTATTCAACTTAACCTCAATGTTGGTTAACAGGCATTCCTTCTTTTGGTGGACGAGTTTCTCGATATCAGTGCGTGCACAGCGCATGCCGTTCTCGTTCAGTCATAACACTGAAATCTGTGATGAATCTACTGTAAGTAGGCGTATCTGAATACTACACCAACTATGATATAGGGCCGAATTTCTAGTGTTTTAATACTGTGACGCACACGACCTATGAGCTTTGCACTATCATTACTTCTGATCACCGTGGACTAATTGGCTCACTAAATCAAGTTTTGCACGTTCTATTGACGAACAGGAAAGTACACCTAGATTGTGGTCCGGTGAAGATACACGTGCATGCTCCGACTTTCTTCATTGGTTCATCAACTAAACACAACTGTCCATCATTAGTAGAAACTCGGATTTCTACTTTATGCTCAAGAATGTCCTCTGCTAAAATTTTCAGGAGCATCTCAAGAATCAGAAATCGGCTTTGCAAGCTAAAATTAAGGAAGCGCAAGAACTTCGTGCTGGTTTGGAAACATGTCGCATTCGATTGTTGGAGAACATACCTCCAGGGCTGAAAGTTGAGGATCCCAATACCTTTGAGCCCCTTTCCAACGGAACATCCGCTCCACCCGTCTTCGACAAAGCGAATGCGACATTACCACACACCCACTCCGATACGCTACAGATTCGACCGTCTGTAACTTTACGCGAACGGATAACGGTGCATTTGAACAACACTCTAAATTGGCTGATCACTTCTCAGGTAGGCATTTGAGCTCCCATGTATTCTTTTTGTAATGAAAATGAGCCATCATGTATCCGTTAAAATACGGTGTTGATCGAATGATTTCAGGAATACGAAACTGCGTCTTAAAGGTGCAAACGTTTCCTGAGCATTATCGCGGACCTGATATCAAGCCCCTTTGTAGAGGCCACCCATTTTTGCTTGAATCTTCGGACATAAGAATCAGGTAGACAAGCCAACTGCAGGAGACCGTAGAACTTGTGTCGAATTGTTGGGTACTGTTGTATCTGCCCAAGTACCTAGCTTTATTCACTGCAGCATGTGGTGTAGGTTCCAACTGATACTAGCCACAAAACACTGACTCCGTAGACCTTAATAAATCAGTACTATATGTCGACGGGGTCCACAGTGAATCCAAAACGAAGCCTAGGCCTCGAGCAAAACATATTTTCACAAACCGAAGTATTTTTATATATCGCATATGAGTTTGAATCACTCACAACGTGATGCATTTCCTCCGACTAGTTCCTCCTGACTCTGTTAACGTCAGTCCAAGTCGATTATGCACTATCCTTCAGCTTCCGTCCGAGGCCATGGATTAGCGTTCAGTGTGTTGGCCCAAGTTCGTTCATCTCGTCCGTTCGACTACTCACTATCATACTCCGTATGGTGTCGCACCACCATCACACTACGCATTGATTATGTTAGCACCATTTCATCCGAAGGGTTGCTTCGCTCATTGCGCAAAAGAGATGAACAATCATCACGGAAGCGTTAAGGTTTTACAGTGGAAACGCTTGTCTGTTCAGTTCCGGCTGAACATGTACGAAAGGAACGTTTCACAGGGTCATTTCGTAATACAAGTCTTCTAAACAGTATTGCTGAGCAACAACGCCCTCAGTCTGAGAGGAATATTCCCCATGTTGGTGAGGGTTTCAAATTACGGCAACTGGTGGGTTGGTCCGCCTGTTCACAGCTTGTTAGATTCTCCAGTTAAAATCAGATATTACATAGCCGAATCATCCATACCACATGTCTATAGGTTGGTTCTCTTGTGACCCATCTGTCACGATGATAATGGCCATTTTTGGCTATATTCGCACCACTTGACTGAAAGTGACTAGGTTTGAATTATGCTACCGATACCCAACCACATTCACATGTTCCGAGATGTTTGCCTTACCAGATAACTGTGAGTTTTCCAGAACTGGGTTTTATATAACGCTTTGAATACTGAACGAATTTTCGCATGTTCCATTGTAAGTGGTTCACTGTAGTGAAATGAATGTGCCCCACAACTTTCTCTCCCACAGTGCGTTGAAGCAATAGATTTGGTAAATTATGCAGAGAAACACATTTCTCGATGTGTTTGGTAGTGCCAACTATAAATAGGTGGCATTGTAACAGCGCTTTTGCTTTCCACTTTCAATTCACTGTTTTTGGGGCAACCTGCGACCCTGACTAATGTGCGATGGCTTCCGGAACTTCGGTCACCGGCATTCTCTGGTACTGTTTACTAGGCTGCATTGAATACTGCTTAAGAAAACAGCACAAATGGGGCTAGTGTCTCAGGTAATTTTTCCAAAGTAGATTCTACTAAACTGGTGTCAAACATGAGAAAAGACAATGAAGATGCGATTAACCTCATTTAGGAACCAGCAAAAGTATACGCAGCCCGATCCTGGTCCATAAATTCAAGTAACGATTAGCTGCCACTAGCCCATATGCCGAGGCTGCACCCATCTACACCAGTCACCATGTGTTATCTTTGGTGCCAAGTTTCGGTCGATTTCCGAAGTGACATCTTCCGCTAGTCGAGAACTTTTGTTGCTAACCAGTCTGCCATGTCTTGTATATATATATATATATATATATATATATATATATATATATATATATATATATATGTGCCCCATGCTGAGGCTGATGTTGCATTCTTGATGCTTCTTCACCGCAGTTGGGCTAAATCAACTTACACTTAAACTAGGTCTTTTTAAGCTGGATAAATTTCATTCCGCTTTATTTGGTTTGTTCTGCCTCCCTGAATAATGTTCTATTAACTGGCCACGTTGCTTACACTAATTTCGCTTATCTTCGGTAATTTTGTTGCGTTTGTAGCATTTTAAGTAACTTGTGGACATTTCTTACTTATCACGGATTTGTTGCTAACCAAATTACTTCATACGGTAATTTAGCGAAGAGTTATGCCACCGTATCTGTATGCATTATTGGATTTATTTTCTTTCAGCATGTCGTTTAAATTGAACGGCTGTTGTTTGATATCCCTGGTATGGTTGCGCTTGATGTGTATGTTGACAAGGTGCCTACCTGTCTTTTACCCACTACATCGTTCATACTGGCTCCAGGAGACAGTTGGTCGTTGCTGGAGGGGACGGGTGCACGGTTCTTGTGGCCGTGCTAGGCTCAAAGAGCGGTTCCATGCACTCAGTGTGGAGCGGACTACGGTCCAGCCACCGCCTTGTGTGCGGTTGATTTCCCAAATACAGCGTGCTTGTGTTTGGCTGTGAAGGAGTGTGGGCCGGCTCCGTTGGTGGAACGTGGTTCCCATCCGCATGCCTCCCGGTCTTATTCCTTCGGGTTTACACTGGATATTGGGTGTGTGGATGGAGCTGTGGGTGGTGCAGCGCAAGCCATCCATGGTCCCTCTGTAGGCGCAGGCGTCCTGTGGCTTGCCACAGTGACAGGCAAATCGGAAACCGGATGCCGCCAACCATGTATGTATGTGTGCCCCATGCTAAGGCTGATGTTGCATTCTTGATGCTTCTTCACCGCAGTTGGGCTAAATCAACTTACACTTAAACTAGGTCTTTTTAAGCTGGATAAATTTCATTCCGCTTTATTTGGTTTGTTCTGCCTCCCTGAATAATGTTCTATTAACTGGCCACGTTGCTTACACTAATTTCGCTTATCTTCGGTAATTTTGTTGCGTTTGTAGCATTTTAAGTAACTTGTGGACATTTCTTACTTATCACGGATTTGTTGCTAACCAAATTACTTCATACGGTAATTTAGCGAAGAGTTATGCCACCGTATCTGTATGCATTATTGGATTTATTTTCTTTCAGCATGTCGTTTAAATTGAACGGCTGTTGTTTGATATCCCTGGTATGGTTGCGCTTGATGTGTATGTTGACAAGGTGCCTACCTGTCTTTTACCCACTACATCGTTCATACTGGCTCCAGGAGACAGTTGGTCGTTGCTGGAGGGGACGGGTGCACGGTTCTTGTGGCCGTGCTAGGCTCAAAGAGCGGTTCCATGCACTCAGTGTGGAGCGGACTACGGTCCAGCCACCGCCTTGTGTGCGGTTGATTTCCCAAATACAGCGTGCTTGTGTTTGGCTGTGAAGGAGTGTGGGCCGGCTCCGTTGATGGAACGTGGTTCCCATCCGCATGCCTGCCGGTCTTATTCCTTCGGGTTTACACTGGATATGGGGTATGTGGTTGGAGCTGTGGGTGGTGCAGCGCAAGCCATCCATGGTCCCTCTGTAGGCGCAGGCGTCCTGTGGCTTGCCACAGTGACAGGCAAATCCGAAACCGGATGCCGCCAACCATATATATGTATGATTTGGCGGCGTCCGTATCCGGATTCGCCTGTCACTGTGACCTCCATGGGGACAGTCACAGGACGCCTGCACCTGCAGAGGACCATGGGCGGCTTGCGCTGCACCACCCACGGTTCCACCCACGCACCCCATATCCGGTGTAAACTCGAAAGACTAACACCAGGAGGCATGTGAATGTGATCCACGTTTCATCAACGGAGCCGGACCACACTCTTTCAACAAGCAGAACGGAAGCATTCCGGCCTAATTGGGAAATCAGGCACACCAGACGTCTACATGGCGGTGGCTGAATCGTAGCCCATTCCACACAGGATGGAACCACTCTATAAGCCTAGCACTGTCACGAGAACGGTGCACCCCGTCCCCTCTAGCAACGACCAACTGTATCCTTGAGCCAGTATGGACGAGGTAGTGGGCAATAGGCAGGTAGGCACCTTGTCAACATTCACATCAAGCGCAGCCACAGCGGGGAGCTGAAGCAACGCCTACTTCTGAAATGCAAGAATACTCATCACGCAAGCAAACGTACCACATACGCCGCCTTATTGGCCTGAATTAGTAAGTCGAATGGGAGCGTACTCATGGTGCTTCCATTCCACGTGCAATATTGCCTTCTCCTGCACCTGAGCAACCACCCTTTATAGTAGTCCACGGAATTCGCACTGATCAACATTTGACTTGGATTCGCAACACCTTCGCAACTCACCTTGTTCTGAGAATGTTATTTTCGGTTTGCCCTAGTGCCGTTTCCCTGCACTAAGTTGGCCGTACACAAGCAGTATGAGTATCCTTGTCGAATTCATTGGATATACATATATACATAGATTTGGATCATCCGTGTCTAATGGCAGTTCGAATACAAGGTATGCACATGCGTTTATCCAAACTGAAGTGTGAGCTATCACAAACTGGAAAGCGACACATTAGACCTCATGATCAATGGTACGACAAATGTGTATGGGCTTCGTTTGGAGGTCAGGCTAATAACCACTTTCGCAGGCATGGGAATAAGTACCCCATACGAACTGTTAATGTTTCTTCAACATCTAGACGTGACGGCCTTAAATCTAGGGCATTCATATCTAAAGAAACCCCGTATAGCAAAAGTGACGCAACTGCTAGGTAGAATGATAAATAAATCACTGGTACAGTAAAATAGTCTACACTTAGGTGTTGGCGTCTACATGTACAGTCTGTTTCGCCTAGCTGATGGGGGAGATCGCACAGCATGCGAATGTGATGAAGTGTCCACTTCTGGCTCTTCCTGTAGCCCATCGGTCCGGTCATCTGCTACCCGAGGTACATACACATTCTCAAAGAACGATTGATGCGCAACCATTGATATTGACAGGTGACATCAACTAAGTCCCGCTGCCCACTGTAAAACATGCGACTTTTCGAACACGACTCGCAGTGTTTTGCAAATTTCCAAGTATTGCAACGTTTGTACATACTCATGTGTACTCTGTTGTCACCATAAGCTATTTGGTAAAGCTCTGCATCGTACGTCTCCGGGTGCAACCATTTGGTACTCATAAAACCATTGTCGCTATGCGCCGATTCCTTTCCGATGTAATATGGTTGGCGGCATCCGGTTCCGGATTTGCCTGTCACTGTGGCCAGTCACACGACGCCTGCGCCTACAGAGGGGCCATGGGTGGCTTGTGCTACACGACCCACAGCTCCAACCACACACCCCATATCCAGTGTAAACCCGAAGGAATAAGATCAGGAGGCAGGCGGATGGGAACCACGTTCCATCAACGGAGCCGGCCCACACTCCTTCACAGGCAAACACAAGCACGCTGTATTTGGAGAATCAAGTACACACAAGGCGGTGGCTGGACCGTAGTCAACTCCACACGGAGTGCATGGAACCACACTTCGAGCCTAGCACGACCACAAGGACTGTGCACCCCGTCCCCTCTAGCAACGACCAACTGTCTCCTGGAGGAGGTAGTGGGTAATAGAGAGGTAGGCACCTTGTCAATATGCACATCAGGCGCAGCCACACCTGGGATGTCAAACAACAGCTAATCATGCGAAATACTGATATCGAATACAGTAAACGCATAAGACGACATAAATGCTAGCTAAATGAGCATATGGAAAAAATTGGTTATAAGTGAATCCGTACTAAGTTCAAAATGTCCGAAAGTTATTTAAAAAATACCGCGAGATAAAATTACACAAGTTTACCACAATTTGCATGAGCGATGTGTGCAAGATAGGGAAAGATTATCAAGTACGCAGAACAAATCAAATGAATTTTATCCACATTAAATAGACCTAGTTTAAGTGTAAGTTGGTTTAGCCCAAGTGCGATGAAGAAGCATCATCAATGCAACTAGTACACTGACGTGCTATTGCCGTTGCGTTTGACATTTTACTTCGTCTATACAACAGATTGGCCGTGTGCAATGAAATTTCTGATAGGCGTCTCTGCGCTTCCGCATTCCATCCGCTTAGTATGTGCGTTTTCATAAGCCCCGGTAAATTCAGTATGGCTGAGGTACAGCAGCAACTATAACTATGCTCCCTCACATTACTAATCTACGGAGTGGAACATGAAATGTCGACATCGTGATAATCGCTAGTCGGTTAATTGTGTGGATTGTTCACTTGCCACAGAATTTCCAGGGAAATTTCTCTTCGAATGCACAGACCAATGTGGTTACACGAGGGACAATCGTTGAGCATTGCATTCCAAGTGCCAAAGTCTGCACTTTATGCGTACTGTAAGCGGGCAAGCGATGATAACCTTTTGATTCAAACGTATCCATCGAACTGGAAACATACACAATAATTTGCCACCCTAGCATTGATCCGTATCAAGCACACAAATCGCTCGGAAATACCGCACTCACATCAATTACGAATGAGCTCATGGATGGACTGAACCATTATTCTGCGATGCACCGACTCTCTAAGTGTCGTGCTATTTTGCATTGAGCAGCTGATCAAGCTGGGGTTGTGTAATCTACAAATCGGTTGCAAGGAGCAGAATGTAGATAGCATAGTCTGGTGAGTAATACCATGGAGTTTACATAGTGATGTGAATCGCGGCTGAATAATAATAATACGAAGAGTAAGATGCCGTAGCTCACCGTCTCGGTATGTCACCGTACTAGACTCCACTAGAGAAGGTAGCAAGAATAGCATAGCATAGGCCATGATGAGTGCAACATTGTAATGGGCAACACGTGAACTCATCGCGAAATACGACCGAGTTAAATAGGCTCAATAATGGTAAGTTAGGTGTGGCTCATTTGTTCTAGGCAGGTGCGATAAAGATATCGTATTGCACCAAGTCAGTAGTTCATCATTCTAGAATGGAACTGTACCCAAGCGCGACTTACATGCGGGTTATAGAATAAGGATGACACAAAAAATGACGTAGATGGCGTAAGCAACTTTCCGAGTTAGCATGGAGATGGTTAGCAGTGATTATGTCCACTGCATGCTATCCTTGTCGTAAGGTAAAACCAGGGCCCCTTGTCCCTTATATATATATATATATATATATATATATATATATATATATATATATATAATGTGGGAAGTTGGAACCGGTGTGCACTCCTGCAGTCATACCACAGTAGCCACAGCTACCCAGGCTGATGCCATGCTCGCTCTTGGTTTGCTCGCAATCACACCAGATCACGTGACCAACAACCACAAGTGCCAAGGTTAGTTTCAAGGCAGCCTAAGATGCTACTCGCCAGTGTTTCAGGAAATTTAAGTGGAGCACTCAAACAACAAACTGCCCGTCCTTTGTCATTAGCGTTAGAGCTGCGCTCTTACGGTTACAGAAGCGTTTAAGGAGGCGATAGTGTGCTGGTTGTTCTTGTATATGTGCACTTGTATAGCCGTTGTATTAATAAAGTGGTTTGCTGTGGGTACCATTTTATCTCTAGAAATCGCCGATGAATGTAGTGACATCAGCACAACCGGAAATAGCAGTGGCTATCTGATGTCACAGACCTACCAGAAGCAGTGGGAACGGTCGCATACTCTTATGCAATAATTTCCACCTGTCGTTGGTGTATATTTTATTCCTTGCAAAATGATCTAAGAATGGATCTCCCTACCCACAGACTTGTATATAGACGAACTTTAGCGAGGTGGATTTCGAATTCCACGGTGAGATGGTAATGAATAAGTAAAAGATGGTAGTTGGTTGTAATCACCAGCGGCATAGCTGCTTTTATAAACAGTTGATAAGATTCTTTCCGATTCGTCTGTCACCAGCGCTGCGAACGGGCATAGGATGATCGTGCCCACAGATAAATTATGTGGGTTTGCCATGCGCTACCCACAGCTCCGTCCATACACCCCGACAGAATATGACCCAGTGGCAAGCGGATCATAGCGACGATTGATTCGACATACATCTTTGTCATGCACACCTGTAACGTAAATTTTGCGAAACCTACGTAACGGACAATGAACAATGATTTATCATGGGATAAATGCAAGTGTTGACACGTCCCGCAGGATGGTTGGGGTGAATATTATGAAATCAAAATATATCTGAGTCATCTACCAAACGTCTGCCTAGATGAATAATTCGATAAATTGCACCAGTGTAAAATTTAAAATCAAATCGAGCGTAAACGCTCAGAAAGACACTGGGGTGCAGTGATCGTTGATATGGGGCGTGAGGAAAGTAAAATATGGTTGCTCACTTGGGTCCATTTGATACATAAATCCTGTTGAAAAGCATGCTTGGCCTAATCCATAATTGAGGCGTTTAGCTAACAAAATGCTGGGACTAAGAACAACACCTAACTGTTTTTTGAAAACGTCCAACGTAGGGGAGGATACAACTGGGTCTGGGAGTGCGTTCCAGGGTTGGCAAACCCGAAGGGAAAAGTAATTCCGTCGACACTCTAGACGGCTATATTGTTTCTTCAATTTTAAGCAGTTACCCCTGAGCTGCGTGTTGTGGTTTAGTTTCAACAAATGGCGGCATACGTGGTTGGGGTAACTGTATCTGATAAGCTAATATGAGATCACCGCGCAGCCTTCGATAGCGCCCGCTGAAAATTCCCAGCAACTTCAGCCTTCGGTGTTATAAGTGATAACGCAAGCCCTTTACATTCTTTGTTGCTCTTCGTTGATGTGATTCTAACGTCTCTAGGTCGCGCTTCAACCAAGGTTGCCAAGCTTGAATAGCGTATTCAACATGCGGGCGCACGCAGGAATCGTGCATCATTGGGAAGATTGATGGGTCAAATCTCGCGAATGCCCTTCGCAGCATACCGACGTACTGGTTGCCTCTTCTCGCAGCTACCTCAGCTTGTTTTGAACAGTTGGGGTCGCTCTGTACGAGCACACCAAGGTCACGTTCCTATGAGCTGGTCTGCAATCCGTTTGTCTCAAGTAAATATGTGTATTTATGTCTATGGCGTAATTGTACAACGCGACATTTGTCTACGTTGAATGGTAGGGCGTTCTGCATACGTTACCTGTTTGTAATCTGTGCCAGGTTGCCTTCGGCTCTGAGCTGTCGGTGTCATTGTTGAATCTCCAAGTGAAGCGTCTATGTTTGGAGAAGTGGAAGCAGGCATGTTTGAGGCTTGTCCACTTATGAGAGGGAGGTGACCCAGTGGATTAGAGTCACAGACGCTGCTGTGCGTTTGGAGTGTCTAACTCTCTTCTTTGGATTAGATTCGGAGTTTACTTTGGCTGGTTGAAGTCATACTTGCTTCCGTGGGATCGATCTTAGTTTTTACAAAATCCGCGATTATCTCAGTCATCGTATCGCACTTTTTCATGAACAAAGATAAACAGTTGACAATTGGAACAAGTTGACATGATGGGCAAAACCAAATTGTGTCAGCAACTTGGTTTGTCTGTCTCACTTCTTGGACTGATTTGCCTACACATTGCAGACAGTACGAGCTACTGCAGCTAGAACAGGTAACACTGATTTTAAGGACTTTACTGCAATTTTCTGCGCATCATGGTGCACGTTGAACCATTGGAATGCTAGTCCTTTTCTTATTGTTTACAGCAAGGCCTATCTAAGCGCCCACCTTAATGAGTGTTCTTTGCGCTAGGGATGACGCACGAATAGGTCAGAACACGCACACGAATTGAGAGTTGTTCAACCGCACCAAGGTCAGGCGGTAGAGGCAGATGGAGGTCGCAACGCGCAGACTGTCGGGTTCAGCGATCAATCGACTCGCAGTTGAACACACACAACCACACAAAGTGGCAGTGTGTGTTAATCGGCCTACCTTAAGCGGCGATGCAGGTGGAGCGCTGATAAGCTTCCCTAGAACTGTTCAGTTGATGAGCGGAGCAAAAAGGCTGTAACTTGGTCATGCTGCAACGCGCAGGTTACCACATAGTTTGGGAGCCCTCAGCTTCTGCTTCCGAATGAGACCAAAATATTTTCCGAAAAACCGGTTTAATGTAGTTACACAAGTGGAATTCGGCAAAGAATATGCCGAAAAATGGGAACTGGAGCGAGAGTATAATCCACACAGGTTAGATCCAAGAGTTGGGAAGCACTGAGTAGAGCTCGTCGAACTGGTTCGAACGAGCGCACGCACAATATTGTGTAAGGAGAATTGGAGTGGCCACAGCGGGCAAAGCGAGAGCCGAGTTAAAGTGCGGCCGCACGGGAACTTGGTCAGATCTGGGTGATGAAGACCGTGTAATCTGTCTCTCCAGTAGACTCCATGAGCCATTACTCGTGGTGGCGACAGCTGGTGTGTATACACAGTGTCAACACCGCGCACTGAACGCAGCAGTGCCTGACACAATACACGGTATACATGTGAGTCACAATTTAATCATTCGAGCATAGCTTGGGTGATGTACTAGGGTATGCCTTTTGCCCAGCCCATCACTAGCATTAGCACAATAAAGGTGCGTGACCAACACAATAGTGACCTACGTGTGGGAATAACTGTAAACGTAGGCGAAAAGGATGTTGGACAGCTACCTCATCAAAATGTAAGATCTGAACATTTAATTGAAAATCTTAATACCTATGTAGGTAACAATGCAACTTAATAAGCATGGCTGGATCGATGTTAAGGCTGTAATGCAGAGGCAGATAGATGAACACTAACTGCCACAATGGAATTTCTCAAATCTACGCTTGGTCAGGGGGTACCAGAGACCCGAGTGTGTGCCTTGGGCGGCAAACTCACCATCTCCATGTTTATCAACGTTACCAATTTTCCTTATCCACCAAGAGGTAACATCGCAACCAGGCCCGCGCAAAACGGTGCTTGCAACCTCCGAGATGACTGCGTAAGTAGATAAGTGATTGAGATTACAATACATAGTGCTCCCACAATCCAAACATGCAATGCATTTCCCGACGTCAGGAGCGCACTTTTTAGGTCTAGCGGTGCAGTTCGAACCCCACACGTGTAGTAAGCGAAGCTATTTCAATTTCTTCCGATGACAGCAGAGCTAAGTGATAATGATCTTCTATGCGAGGAGGTAATACGCGACTTCATGGAGCTGCCGAGAGGAGCCACGCACAATTTCGAAAGGATGAAAGCAAAATCATCTGTACCTATGTAAACCACAGTGCCCACATCCAACGAAGTATATTGTCCCGAAGAGATCAAACAGTTATGGGCGTTGTCTGATCGCACAAGAATAACGAGGTACTCATAGGGCTGACCATATGGAGCCCAACACAAGCCCGAAGAACTGACAGTTCAAGTTCATACCACTGCGCTGTCGGCACCGGGATTGGGTCAGACAAGACCCCTTACTGGAGGACAGTAGGCTAGCGGGTTACCATCAACGTTGGTATCAACTAAACGTGATCACTGCTACATGTGTATAGCCACCATTCGGTGTAACATAACTCGGAACAGTTTATCAAAATAGTTGTGCCACACAGATAATGTGCGGCTACGTATTCAACAAGTTCTGGATACATTTAGCGTATCAGCGATTTCATCGGTGAGCATTCGTCGAGGGAGACATCCAGTAATCTACATGGAGGCATCACAGAATTTGAGATAAATTGAGTGTATTACATGATAGTCTGACCTCAAGAAAATGTTTAAGCCGTAATTTGCACCAAAGCGTCGTTTTGGAGCATCCGGTCCTTCACGTCAGCGACTGCGCGCAACTCTACTTTTGCGGATAAAATAGTAACCGGCAGCAACATACTGCCCCCAATGGGGCACATCTCCATGAACACCGATGGATACCACTGACGTTGACTCTCCACGTAGCTGCATTTTCGGGTTTTCTCTCGATAAATGTGTTTGACCATATAACGAAAGGTGCAAGCCGTAGGAACCCCCGTAGTTGTCATTCGCTTGCACAGCCGTGTACATTACCCAAAAAATGTCAGCGCAATTGCTTTTTAAAACTGCACGATTTTAGTTCATCTGCTAGCGGCCAACCACAGTTAACATGAAGCGAAAGTTCTAAATGCCAACTCCGAAAAACCATTAGTTACTTTGACCAAGATGACAGCTGCGTGTTTTTATGCTATGTGGTCTCACGCTTTTACTGCAAACTGAATAATCACCATTGTAGCGAAAGACAGTCGCCAGTGAAAAATTTAAATGCACATTATAGTTACTGCGAGTTCGAAAGAATAATCAGATTTGGACAGCACCAACTTATGTGTGGTTTAAAATGTCGCTAAGCGATGCAATTGACTACGGCTTTACGGTACTTTGTGGTTGGTGTGTGCGACAACTGAAATGTGCTCAGTAGGAATGGTGTTAGAAAAGTGCCTGTCCGTTAGAAGATTTGGGTCACCAAATTCAAGTATCTGTAACACTGATCATACTTGCGACTATATCGGCATGGGTGAGAAGTACTGCGCTCCTAAGAACGGTACTATGGTTTCAAATGAAAGCACGGTGATGGTGAAAGCACAAGTGTTTAGAGGAACTGAATGTGAGCGAGGGGAGGCACTGTATGCCAGACTTTCCCTGTACAAACCAGTGATACAAATTCCGCATCACAAATGTTCGCCGATGTGCATCTGTCTTACCCTGACAGCCTGCATTAGAGTAAACAGGGGTAAGAGCTCCAGGTCAGCTGAAGTTGATTAGTTAAAATTGCAGTCGCGGATTGGATGTCCCAAGTGCAACCGTAACCCGAAAGAAGGATGAGACAAATGTTGACCAGAACACTATTGTTGTAATCCCAGCAGCCGGACGAGTTAACCGAAATTCTTGGTCTATTCTTAAAAGATCAGTAACTTAACGAATCCGGTTGAAATATACTTTGTCGAGGAGCGATATTGTTTGCTAAAGAAATAGACGAACTCCTACTGCGTTTAGTGAACTGCGTTTGGATAACAGACCAGAGCTAATGAATTCAGGTTAATCTCTAATCGTAACACATTTAGGTGCAAATGGCCAGCCACGAATTTTGTTTTTGCATTTTGGAGTAAGACTGCATCAGGATGTGGCGAACTAGCCTAGTGATAAGTTGCAACGGCAGATTATCTCAATGGTAATTTTACAAGGTCTTGACAGCATCAGGCTTGTTCAGGATCTAAATTTGTTGTTTTACCACCAATGAAACAAACGATAGGCCTATCCTATTTGAAAATTAATAGAGAGATGTCTGCTGCAAATCTATCTGGAAATACTGCTACTCGGTGTACTAACTTACTGGATCTACGAAGGGTTGAAATAATTCCACTCCTTATATAAAATTGCATTAAATTTAAGAGCCTACCACGAAACACCAGTTTGAAACCTATGCTGGTCCTCAACCATTTACCGGTAAGTGGACCAATCCCACCTACCAATTGGTCAGTGTGGTATGAATCGGCAAATTCATTTAAGTCCAGAAAACACCTTCAAACCATTTTGTACGATTCATGTCTGGACGATAGGCTGTGCGTGCCGGGAACTACTTGGACGTGCGTGCAGCTAAATTATCCACAGCTTTTGCAGTTGATCTTTGGCTGGTGTCACAAGCCAACCAAAGGTTACATGCGGGAAGAACACTACGATATTATCTGTACCAGAAGAGCAGTTAAAGGCGATAGTTGGAAAGAATGGAACTATAACCCGATTCGCCGATGGCTCAACACAACAACAGCAATTCATGGCGATCACCTAAATCCGGCGTGCTGATCTAGCGTAGGTTTCCGGTGCACTAACACCCGCGGACGACAGAACTTCGAGTTTTGTTTATAGAGGGTACGGCATATGTGTCTTTAGGCCTTCAGTCGCAAGTTATTGGAATGTCCATTGCATGGATCGATGTGTCAAGTGTAATTACCCGGCCCAGCAAATTCACCATGAAGTCAATTACAGTCTAATAAGGCGCCGGTACTTGATAGTAGGCGATCCCTGCTGGCTGGTTGGTGATACTTCATGCCAAGACGAGTGGCCTTAAAGGCAGAAATTATCGGTTACCCAAAAGTGAGCGACCGTCGACAAACGAGCAGAAGAGCCTCCGATAGTGCCTTAGTAAAAAGCAGCAAGCAGCCAATGCATTCCATCCGAGCGCGCACTCAACGCTCTCATGTGGTGGGCATTTTAACCACCGTGAGATTTTTGACCTTTTACTTCAGCATAAACCGAAGCCTGCGACGCCGATCAAGATGAATTTATGATTTTCATCCCGCAGCCTATCTGAGGCACGCACAATTATACCAACCAGCTGGGAGCTCGTAGAAAGTGAAAGACTAGTGGTGTAAGGTGTTATTCACTTTACGCACAAGTTAACAAAGTACCATAGTAGGTGATAATTTGATGGTGAAAGGCGCGGTTGAGGCAGTCCAAATCTGACCGATTTGGACGAGAAATTTGTGTCGATCTGTTACGTCGCCAATGGTATCCGGATGATGTACAGTTATTTGGGACATGGACCAGTGCCATGCAGAAGCACGGCTACTGAAGTACGGTGGCGAATCGTTCGTGGTTAGTCTATCTACCTTCGTTAACATCATATGTGACAGCGCGCCTCCAATCTTCCGATTTCCAGTTGTTATCACAGTACTTCAGAAGAGCAAAATCCCGAAACGTTAAGATCGCCCGTACAAACAGGAGATAATGAATTGGTAAATAATCCCACGTATCACTGTCATTCGTGCTTGGAGGAGGTTGCGAAATATTCATATTGAATCAGTTGTTTTATTATTGACACACGTGCAAACAGCTAAATTTGAATTTATTCATTTTAAATCAGTTAATGGGCCCAATTGTTCGGTCTTTGGTGGCACGGAGAAAAGTAGTCACCATACGAAATCGCGCATCGTGACCCCGCGGTTGCATGTGATATCACAGAAAGCCTCTCCTGAGTTCACAACCATAAGTGGAGTGCATCAGTTCGTATCTCTGATGTGCTTCCTCACAATTTGAATGGAAGGATCACGAATGTCTTTTACTGAACAATAATTTGCCACGAGTAAAACAGTATTTGCTCGACAAGTCCGGTAAGATAGTTGATGTGAAGATTAAAACTAAAGGGGTCAGAAATCAGTGAATAGTCATTTTAAGCGTCTACCGATGTAACTACACTGCTGCATAACGGTAGTTTGAAGTGAGAGTGGAATGCGCACACACAAGGCAGTATGAAGAGCAGTTATTGTTCACATACGCCTTGAGAAATTAAACCTAACGGAAAAGACAAAGCTCACTCGTGTGTCGCTTCAATTGACCGATGTGATATGTTAATCCAATTTAGGTACCTCCAAGCGATTTATAAGGACATTTGTGCATGTGTCTTCACCGTCACGTTGCAAAGAAGACTGCTAAGCAGATACTTTAGTTCGCGTTAGTTCGTCCTCCGAGTGAAACAGACTATATCAATAAATGCAAGTAGGAATGTTTGTCATCAAGACGTTATTTGAAAGGCGTTAATGTAGGGACAAGGATAACGCGAGTTGAAAGGGCATTTCAGGTTCTGGGCACTCGATGGGAAAAGGTGTTTCGTCGGCAATAAAGTCGACTGTAGTGCGTGGCAACTTTGAGTTGGTGGCCGCTCAGTTTGGTATTTCGTCTCAGCTGCAATAGGTTGCGACAAGGGTGAATTGGGACCGTCAGTAGTAAGTAAACCATGATGAGATCTCCTTGCTGACGTCGACATTCACAACTGCACAATCCCATGACTGCAGTCTGTGCTGATAGGGGAGGTGAAATAATCCTCCAAGGATTTTTCTCTTTCTACGTTGGGGAGATCCAAGTGTGTCGACGTCGCGCTTGCGCCAGGGACGCCAGGCCTGGATCGCGTAGTCCAAGTGGGACCTCACGAAGGCGTTCAGCATTTGCAGAAATATAGATAGCTCGAAATTTTCCAAAGCCATCCGTAAGAGTCCAAGATGTTGACTGGCTCTTTTCAATGTCTTTTCACCCTGTCTCGAACCACCAAGATCATCCTGCGCAATTACCTCGCGGTGGCTTTCCTGAGAAGCACGTTGTAAGTGCTGGTCCCCAAGTAAATATTTATAGAGAAGCTGATGGCGTATGCTCACAACTTTGCATTTCTTCACATTGAGCTGCAGCCGGCTTTCGGACGACCACATATAAGCTGTCGAGACCGCTCTGAAGAGTCATGTGATCGTCCACTGTCTGGATGCAATACTAGGTTTTTACATCGTCTACAAATAGCAAGAAGTTAGACTGGAGTACACTAAGAAGATCGTTCATAAATACTAGGAATGATTGTGACCACTGTACCGATCTTTGGGACACACCACACTGGATGGCAATTGGGTCAGAAATAGAGCTACGGGCTCTCACATTCAGCTGGCTTTGAATAAGCAAATTGCTTATCCAACCCACCAAAGGGTCACCGATACCCTAATTTGACCAACTACTAGATATTAACCGCTCGCAACAATGCACTCCGTGATCAGCCTATCAATTGTTTTGCACTGATCAGGTAGATGGAGTAGAAACAATTTTTGATCCCTGGACGCAGGGGCTTCTAATCTAAGCCATCGTCCCTAAGTCATCGAGTCGTGGGAAACGCTTGTCGCATCTGTTAGTGGCGTTTGTTTGGTGTGGGTGTTCACTATGCGTCTAGCTGACACAATTCACGCATTCGAATCTGGTTCAATCACAAAAACCCCTACTCAAATCCGCAGGTTAGCGCCTCATACTTGGCGTGTGTTACATGCCTGTATTGTGCAAAGCACTAATGTAAAGTAGGGCTGACGTTTCGCTGGTTTACACTGTCACCGAAAACCTTGCGAATTGGCCAGACGGTTCTCTTATCTAGGTATCTGAACACCGCTGTAAAGGTATCGAGCAGCTGAGCAAGACCAGTGCGGTTTTTCATGTCTTCAGTTACAACGGAGGACGGCGATACTTATGCCCAGCATTCAACTTACTCGTGATACTACAGCTTGACTAGCGGTACCCTGTGGACCAAAATTATTAACCAAGTCGAATTATGAGAACTCGAATTGGGTAGCATATTTCACAACTCGTCCTGTGATGCGAACCGGAACTTGTAGCAAATTTATACAAACCCTATTGATCCAGCGAAGTTGTTTGCAAGTCTGCAGATGGCCTCGCATGCCTGTGTGGCTTACCGATACACCGTTCGGGAGACGAAGAATAGAGAAACTGGTTAACGGACTGTTTTGTGTTTATACTTGAAGCGTTTATAGACGTGGTCGTTGGATCATGTGTTGCATCCAACCAATTACTTTGAACAGTCAACCCTCCCACTTGATTGCCTTACTTCATTTTGATTGACATTGAGCTGTTCGGTAATTTTATTCCATGTATTTTTGCTCACATGATCCAGTATTGTTAGCATCGTGATATGTCTCAGTACATATGCGCGCCAGGGTCCTATTTACATTTGATGAATCAAAATGACATCCATACCTACCACATAACTTCAAATGGCCCATTTGAACTGTTCATGCCAATTAAAACGTTTCGATCTCACAGGCCTTGTGCTACAGCGAGCCTTCACTGCTCGGACGAGATCAATCGGGACAAGTATTGAGATAGGAATAAGCTTGACTGCTACCAGGTTTCAAAAAAAGCGGATAACGAGATGCGGAGTGTTGCAGTTTACCACATACTCCTTAGAGTAACACGAAATTATGTACATCGAGAAAAACTGAAGGTGAATGAACACTGTGAGCACGTGATTCCACATACAATCCAGATGGACAACATTTTCACACGCAAAAAGGAAACAATTATCAGCTAACGATCAGCTACACAAAAGTCATTGAACCATCGTCGTGCACTTATGAATTTGCAACGTGTGATTTAACCTTTCTACTGACTCTAGAGCAGTTCAAAGCATGCATGCATGTATGCATGCATGCATTCATATATATATATATATATATATATATATATATATATATATATATATATATATAACAATCTGTGTACAGATATCGTACCACCGGGAGCATCGCGGAAAAGGAAGACAGGGTTAGAATAAAAAAAGAAATGCAACAAGCAAATCTTTTGTCCATTTTTCAACTCAATTTTTGAGTTTTTGATGTTTTTGTATAGCGGCATGGAAGGGGAATCACCGTAACAAGTAGAGATAATCGCCCGCCGCTGAGTTCGGTTTCCAAGGTTTGTCTTCCAAAGTTTCTAACCAACGGCACTTAGCATCTGTGGGACCCTATCCAGCGGGTCGGGAGGAACTAGGCGTGGCCAGTTGTTTTTCCAGCTTTTTCATCCTGCTTATCTAAGTTGTAGGCTGTCCACCACACCGCCTCCTCCAACCCTGTCCAGTGACCGTGACCAAGACGCGGAGGACGCTGCACTGGCACATGCAATATGTGTCCGAACCATCGTAGTTGGCGCAGCGACACAAGCGCCTAGAGAAAGTGGCTACCTCCACCTGTCTGACTTCAACGTTGGTTACGTGCTTCAGCCAACACACACGGGCGATGGACTGCAAGCAATGGTTTTCGAAGACAGACAGTCGGCGCAGATCATCGGTACGAGCAGGCCTAAGTCTCGCAACCGTACCACAGTACAGCGCGGACAGAGGCACTATAAACCCGTCATTTGGTGGGGAGACTGATGTCATGGCAGCGCCATAAATGCCTCAGCCTGGAGAAGGTGAGATGAGCCCTTGAGATACACATCGAAATCTCGTTTCCAACAGCCCCACCAGCAGTGATGCAGCTTCCCAGGTGGACAAAACTGTACCACTTCTAACGTTTCCCCGTCGATGGTGAGTGCAGGTAGGGGCGCATATAAGTCATGAAAAAGCGCTTTGCACTTGGATGGCAAAAAGTGCCCACCATACTCCGACGCTTCGAACGCCAGGCGGTTAAGTGCAACTTGGAAGGCCTGCGGACAGTCACCCAACAAGATAATATCATCAGAGTAATCCAAATCAACCACCCGACTATCTGGGAGGAACACAACGCCAGCGTTCCAGAAGTCTAGAGCATTTTTGAGGACCTGCTCAGTGGCGAAGTTGAAGCGAAATGGAGAGATGGGGCATCCTAGTTGAACCCCACTGGTGTCAACAAAGGAGGGCGAAAACATGTCATAATCCCTAACTCTACCCGAGGTAAGACTATACAGGGCACGTAGAGTGGAAACGAACTTCCCAGGAGTACCATTCCTCAACAGACGGTCCCACAATGCAGCTCTGTCGACAGAATCGAAGGATATCCAGGAACACAACAATTGTTGGCTTTTGATACATATAGCGGAGCTTGAGAATATGGCGGAGTGTGAAAATCTGATCGATGTACAGCGACCAGGGTGGAACTTAGCCTGTTCTGTTCGCTGTACTGATCCACGAAGTATGATGGACACCAGAATCTTCCCAACGATGGGGGCCAAACTTATGCCTTCGTACTTGGAGTGCTATGTTCACAGGCGCTTTTTGAAGATGGGGACGGTTATCGACTCACTCTAGTACGATGGAACCTCCTCTTTTGCCCAGACTTCTGAGAACAAAGCGGTGTATTCTCGAACCAGTGAATAGACCCCATCTTTAAATAGAACAGTAGGTAGACCATCAGTGTCGAGTGTCTTATAACACTTTAGGCAGCAGAGTTCCCGCCAGATATCCTGCTGAGAGGGAGGATAAGTTGAGATTTTCCACTCACAACCAGTGCGCGCTCCAGAGGAAACCGATGGAGCTGGCGGTCAGGAAAGCTGCGAGTTAAAATGTTCAGACCCACGCTCCAACTGCGGTTGAAGATTAGTGATTAGGGAGTCATCATCGCAGATTGTTTCGCTTACTTCAGATCGAAAGCTTTCGGTGATTCGGATGAGGTGGGACAGTTTTCTGGCAAACTAGAGAGATTAGCAAGTTCCATTTCTCTGGCACATTTACACCACCAGGTCTCAAGGTCCTTCTGCAAGCTCCGACACAACGATCGATCAGGGATCGGCGTTCCTCACTACAGCTAATCTCGACTGGGATCAAGCGGCGTCTGTCCATCAGCAACAAGAAGGTAGTGGTGATCCAGCTTTTGGCGGGTGACAAGCAAATCCACAACTGAGAGTACTGACAGAAATTAAAGCGTCTTTGATGCGCATCCATTGTGAATTGAGATGATCGTCAAAGGATGAAACAAGTAGTGTTGGCAGAGAAGCCTATTACTTGGCTAACAGCACAAGATGTTGCAGATTTCCGACGTTTGGTCGGTAGTGCGTACGTCTGAATGATTTTCCGAAACGCATGCAAATTTTGGCGCGAACCAGTGCGATATCGGGGTCCAGACAAGTTGATCAGTACGATCGGCAGTCTGTTACACTTCCGCGCCATCTGTAACTTATTGCTATGTGGTCAAGCTAGAACCATTCTTGCGTTCGAAAAGGCGGACCCAAGGTAGCAGTCTGTCTTTTGGAATGACGAAAACTTGTACTCGAAAGAAATAAGCGATGGTCAGAACAAAGAGTTAGTAGTCTGTCTTCATTGTCTGATCGGGTGCTACCAAGGCCAAAACCACCCCCAAGATGGTGCTCGCTTGTTGCGTTAAAATCTCCGGCAAGAATGACAATGTCCAACATTTTAGCGGAACGCAGAAGCTCATGTATCTGTTGGTAAAAGCAATCCTTGATTGCATCTGAGCTGCAGTCTGTAGGAGCGTAGGCTGAGATGACAAAGGCACGCGTAACAACTCGACGCTTACTTAACCTCGTAGTCTGACTGCACATAGCCGACTGTTGACTGGGATCCAGTCAAGCAAAGCGATCGAAGCTCTGTCACTCCGTGCAACTCCGACACCAGCATGGCCAGAAGCGGTGGCCTCTGGGTCCAAGGAAAGGCGCAAGTGGTATTTGACGTCAAGGTTTGCTGGAGGTGTCATCCTCATGACGATACTGGAGTCTTGCAATCTGGTTTCGGAAAGGAAACAGATCTCCAATGAGAGTGTCTCAAGGGTGCGGGACAGGCATACTTGTTGTTCGAGCTGCATTAGAGTGTGCACATTGAACGTTGCAAGGTCGAATGGAGAACCAGGATAAAGAAAAGCTTGGGCTTCGGTTGAGTGTGAGGATGTGATGACCAGCGGGCAAGGAACACCAAACGTTTGGCTCAGAACTCTCTCCGATGTGACCAGTGAGTTGTTGCTGACGATGACCGGGGAAGAAATAGCTGCAGTTGAGGAACGGGACGGGGGATGAGCTGTGAACGGTTGTTGAGTAACAAAGACAGTAAAGCCACTAGACATAGCTAGAGGGAAAGCAGTAGTGTAATCCATCCATGGTTCGTCAGTGGGCGTGATACTACCTGGTTGGCCAGGCCGAAGTAGAGGGTTGTCTTAGGGGTCCCACCCCGAGCGTTTGATTCAGGATATAACTTACAAGGCAAAAGGTCGATATGAGGGTATCGCAACCCGTTGGGAGCCAGTGAGTAAACAAGTGGTTCATACGCCTTTAGGACCGCATAGGACCAGGGGCCCAACACACATTTGAATTACAATGCCGCTCAGAGAGAGGCAATGGCAGTGACTTTAGTTAGTGATAAGTCGCATGCGGCAAGTCAGTGTTGTTAAAAAGACAGTTGTGGCTTTTAGTAGAGTGAAGGTTTGCCAGGCGAAAACCCACCAAGTTCAGGAACACTACCGCCGAACCATTCGCTGGAACGGGATAATCCCGAACCACCCAACTGACATCACGAGGAGGTTGTTCGGCAAACCAGCACGTCCGGAAGCTACCGAAACGGTAGTTCGATATCCATCGTAGCTGCGAGACAAGAATCTTACTATCGGTCCGAATAACAAAAGACTCATTTGTGCAGCTAGATGTCACCAAGCATAATCCGGATTCGAGGATGCTATCATGTTGTTCCTTTCAGGAACGAAACTCATGTGGGAACTGAGTACTTGTAATTTTGGATCAAACTAATTAGGCTGAATTTCGATGTGTGATAACAGCATCGTTAGCTTACAAGTACGCCGCTGTAAATAGGATATTGTTGTTTTGGAGTACTCGCCGGGTGTGGATTGTGACACTCAATCTCATTTGAGGACACGGTTGCTATTGGAGTCAACTCTGTCTTCCGATCGTATCCGAAGTGGAGGACTTCGATGTCACTCTCCACCATCTTGTCGATCGAATTTTCCGAAAAGTATGAATGATTTGGGTCCATACTTGGTGTTCATGTCGTCCCCGAGACGGAGACGCGGCCGATATAGTCCAAGAGAAGAGTAAATCAACCAGCATTGGAATGCAAATCATGAACGTCGCTGTATCCCATATGTTGTTAAAACCCGTAGTCGGACATTTTTCGTCATTGTTGGCACTGTTTATGTGGTGATATACAGAGCTGAGAGCTGGGCCCGAAACGTAGAGGTTGTCGGTAAAAGCCTCCACCACTTGACTTCCAGGCTGCGCGAGCTGCGTTTGTTACAGTGGTTACGAGTAATGTGATTGTCTCCCAGGTATTTATTGCGTATGATGTGACACAAAATCTGGGTATCATTAAGACGTCGGCCAACAATCACTACCTCATGGTCTTGAGTTTAACTTCTATCCACGGCCAACCCAAGCGTACAAGGGACATTGCAACCCGTCGTAGTGCATATTGTTTGGGGAGAGTAACACTCGCGAGCTACCAGCGAAATGACTGTACAAGTAAGCGGCTAGCGTGCCGCAAGCGAACAGAGCAGTTGCTTGCACGCCTGCGCATATTTCGTGTACGCGCTGACTGGTTCGCTGGAGCAGGTTTGTTTAATTGATTCAAAGGAAGTATCTCATGAATGCAACAGCGTCGTTAGTTATGAAAAGGACTTAGTTATTTATATCGAGGTTCTTACATGCTTGTCAGGATGTCATTTTTGCTGAGCTCGCTTTGTTGAATAAACGGTTTCTCCCTGAAGGACCGAGTATTGCGACACTATCCATCTCAAGTACGATTCCAGTGATCGATATAATTGAGATGCGACTCAAAGGTAAGACCAGTCTATGATGAAATTGCTTGTAGCTAATGAGTATAGAATGCATACTCTGAAAGACAACAGCAGAGGCTCACATCAGGTGCCACACCGACACACACCAGCGTTTGCATCGGATTGAAGTGCTTGGATAAGTTCGAATACTTGGCTGTAAGAATCGAACTCGTAGCCATCAGCGCTGCGCGGCCATCACCTCAGTAGTTTCCTGCAGACTTAACCAAAGGATCTGACCGTCCCATAGATAGCGTTTAAAGCGACAGACGGGTTGTAAGGTTATGCTTTCAATGTCCAGCTAAACTGTTCATCTAAATGGCTGACCTTCTTGGGCTTAGTGCGTCACCAAATTAGGTAGCACATTTTCATGCTCTTTTGTTTCACCTCCATTTGCAGATTCTCGATACGGAAATCCGAGTGGACCAAGATCTACAAGATGCCATACAAGATGAGCTGAGATACGATGTGAACTAATGGTTCCGGACAGCAGCTGCCGATTTTACACCATTTAGTCCTCATTGTAAAACCAAATGGCTGTGGTTATCAGCATTGGTTCTCCGAAGCCAAGAGAAAGGTACCGAATCCCTCAATTATGTATCAGACAAATACCGAGAATTTTAATGATGTGTACTTATTTGACGATTTAACCACACCATCCACTGCTATCAGAAGAACCACACACGTGTACACTCTATTTGGTCCACAATAATAGACAGTTTGCATTATCCTATTGCTCGTTCGCTTGATCGTTAACTCGATGACACAGTGACTCAACGAACTCGGACATGCAACGGTTGTTTGAGGCTACACTTCGAATGGAGACACAAAATTAGGTCTAGTGTTTGGAGACACTGTACTGAGTGAAGCCTAATCCAAGTTTGAACCGGTTACGAACTGCATATACGTTGGGTGCTCGGTCGCATGCGTCAAGACCGCGTAGTTCCGTTGATAAAAGGACTCTGATCTGGTGAACAGTGTGCCCAATAGGGGAAGATCAGGTGTTGATGAACCAACGTAGCGGTTTATTTGAAGTTGGGAGAATTCCAAAATCCTTGTTCAGAAGTAAAGTAACAATGTAAAAGCCAACATGCCTGGTGGTTCAAACTTGGTAGCAAGCCTTGCTGAGATGTAGGTTGTGCATAGGGCGGCTTGCGATGCCTCTGTTGTGGCGAACTACAGTGGTGCGTTTGGGGTTCAGGTGATGCGTAGTCGGCGTGTATACCCATGCTAGAAGCAGGATAACAATCGCATACGTAACCGGTGGACGACATGCGCTGGACGGAGTACGATTTTCCCACGAGACTTAGCGTTAGTTCACAAACATATAACTGCTTTTACTTTCGTAAAGGCGGTCAGACCACGTGCTCTAGAACTGTACCACGAGGAGTAGAAATTGCGCTGGAAGGGCAGCTCGACTCACTGATCATCATTTTATGTGGACACTGTGAAAAACGGCAAGTGGACTTCAAAAAGTGACCAAGATCCTTTTCACGTAGTTCTCTGCCGGATTGCTTGTGAACCAATCTGTGCGTTCAACGAATGACAGGCGTTTCGCTTTAAATGGAAATGTTGGACAGCTAGCAATGACCAGGTGTTTTTCGCTTCTTCACTAATATAATTATCGATACTTTTGTCTCTAGGCCTTTAGAGGATAGCCCACCAACCAGGCCTACTAATAATACTTCTAAGTTCAGCCACATCGCAGGTAATGACATGTTGTAACACCTTCATAGCCGTATTGCCTTGTAGCTAATTCCGCTGCATGTACACATACTTTTAGAGCACATGTTTAGTTCATAACACTGAGGCGTTCCATATGGCAAAGCGCGCTCAGGTGTAATTTTTGAGGTAAATAGTATCAAGTTAAGCAATTTGAATTCAAATTGCATTCATGCCACTCTTACGGGTGCGTCGAATCAGTGCCAGGTAGACTGCCATCTGTCAGACTACTTACCCGACCGAGCAAACGGTGGCGTAAATCGACAAGGGCTGGGCGACGATCGATTAATCGAATCAAGGCAGAGACCAGCTACATCAACTTGCACACTACGAGTTGACGCGCATCCGCCTGTGGCCGGGTAGAACACCATCCACTTGCTTACAGGTAAACATTTTCTGGTTGAAAAAGCCGATTCGGACAAGACAAGCAATTAGTAGGCAAGTCGTAGCATGACCTTTTCGTATGCCATCAGCTGTCAAGAAGGACAGCAATGTGCTCCCAGCAGCACTCAGTGACCACACAGGCGTGTGGCGCGTTTCCGCACATTCAGCCACAATACTTCCAGCAGCGATAGTTCGTAAATTCTTTAGCCGTGTAGTACATAGCACTAGTTAAATTTTGCACGATCTATTCAGTATAGTCGGATTTTGACCTTCATGGGGATAAACAGTTGGAGGAACAACATTGGCTCCGCGTGTAACTGTCGAGCTTGAGCAGAGATATGGTGGATGGAAACTCATGAGCCGTACATACGGCGAGCTCAGTGGGATGTCACACGGTGTAACTCAGTACCATTTTATTCTGTGTGCTACTGTAAATAACCCATGGCTATCACGTTTCGATTAAGTAAAGGTTTGAAGTAGTTGATCAGTGCGGATTAGAGCGTTGTACGTGAATGCCTGTAGATGAAATAGAAGTCAACTACGAAAAATCCTGTCTCAAGAAATAACAAGATGGTTCGACGGGACTGAAGTGTGACTAGCTATGGGTCCTGGAAATCTGACTTACATCTAGGCTTGATATAAACTTGCGGTCGTGTATTCACTACTTCGATTGACTCGCTGCGCCAATGAAAAGATGGAAAATCGCTAGACAAGGAGTTCCCTATCTGCGGTGCATATAACAGCGCTGTAGTCCAGTTTCTATGGTGACCAAACCGAATGAATTGCTCTTTCCTACTAGTGGTTCTTTATCGTCCCCGCCTCCTCTCTCATTCCATAGATTAGCATGCGTGGTAGACAAGCAGAAAATGCGCGAATTATGCACAAATCTATTTTTGTGCAAGAGAATGGGCGTGAATGTCAGGCGTTGGTGATTTCGCATCATGAGACGACATAAACCACAAAAAAGACAACGTCCCAATTCATGTGAAGCACAGAAATGCAAATATGTGTTAACGCTTCGCCCGAAACAGCCGCATTGGTATAGTCAAACAACAGAGTACACGAAATTTGGCTGTCTTATGTCGATAGGGCAGATAACAAGTCGGGATAAAGGGTTAACAAATTTGAATATGATAGAAAAGGCATGACCTCACTCAATACGTCGATTGGCATAAATGTCGACTTCAAGTTAGGCAACGGCGCTACTTGATCGCCTTGTTGTTTCCGCTAATGACATGGTCAGGTAACAATTAGGTTTGCCTGGTGTGCCGCGTCCACCGGTTGAAAAAGGGTCGTACCTACTAGCTAATTAAGCGGTACTTAAATCAACGAGCAAACAGTTGTAAACAAGGTTCAAGGGCGAAGCAACTCCCTCGCAGATAAGACGCGTCGCACGCGTCATTAGCGCAATGCCTATATGGGTAGAACTTCAACCAGTGGGAGCCGCTGAAGTAAAAACGCAACATCTATGAGAAAAGTAAACATGCGTACTGAGGAGCGGGGTTGTCGTCCCGTGGATTCATTCAGTCCTCAGACAAACCGCTGATCAGCTAGTCAGTATTCCTTTTGGCAAATACAGAGGAAGAAAAAAGTGCAAGACCTCCTTTAGATATAAAAGGTTGAACTAGTTCCAGGTCAATCAATTGAAACAAGTGTGATCTAAGCGGCCGGATCGGTTATAAAAGTTGTTTTGAAAAGTAAGACATGACAGTATTTGTTTGGATACGATGTATTGATGTCGATAGTGCCAGTGTTAAGGAAGGATCGTGCGAAAGAATAGTGAACTCAGATCCGAAATAAGGGAGCTAGTCTGAGAATACTCATCCTGAGCACAATGTCTCAAAATTGCTAGCAGGTAAAAATTTGGTGCATATATCTTGAGTAATAAGGGGTTACGAATGAGCACTGGTCCTTCCGGAAAAGGAAGAAAGCGGAAGAGCGGGTCGAGCGATCCAAACACCCCAATTGACTTTAGGGTGACAAAGATAATGGGTGCTTGTTCACAAGAGACAAAGAATGCCACGGAATAACTACCTTCGGATGCAAATAAAAAGCGTCTGTCGCCTTGATAGCCTTGATAAAATAAACGCAACCGAGAATTTAGTAATTTGAATTACCCAGCATTTAGATACTGGGTGTTGCGAATCGCAATCAATTCATACAACAAGCACTACAAAATAACCCTCAAATCACTCAGCATTTTATTCTCATACTCGATTTGTAAGCCATTGAGTGTTCGCTGTGGGCAAAACATGGAACAGTGGAACAATGGTATATTACGGGCAACAAAAGCGGATGCTTAACAAGTCCCTTAGGATGGCAAAAAGAGAACCACAACATGGTCAATAGAAAACAAAGGGATAAAATGAAAATCATTTTGGTGGACTCATCATAGTGTTAACACATAGGCACGCAGAAAGACCCAACCAGTTGTTTAGGTTAATTCTGGTTGTGCAACGTTCGTCGAATTATATCGTCTGTCGAGACACACAGGCTATATCTTGTATTGTAGGTGGGTTAGGGTAACATCAAGGCGTTTTTAAACACAGGTGAAGTGGGGACGGAAGCAAGGTAATTTGAGAGAGCCTTCCAAGGCGGACACACACGAAGAAAGTAAAGGTTCTGACGACATCCTAGCCCACTATATTGCGTGGCTAACTTGAACTGGTCGCCCCACAAATTCTTGTTGTGGCTCAATTGTAGTATGTGACGGCAGACGTGGTTGGGGTTCCTTAATATCTGGTAGGTTATAATAAGGTCGCCACCTAGGCGCCGGTACTGGACACTGTATGATTTTAGGGTCCTCAGTCCAAGTTGACGTGCTTCGTGGTTCGTCGCTGTGGAGTCACGAGCGTTGCAAGGTCTTGTTTGTGCCATGGCTGCCACACCTGGATCGCGTATTCCACATGACGCTGCACGTAGGTGTTAAGCACATGCGGACAGACAGAGGGATCAAACCGCCCAAATGCCCTCTGCAGCATACCAACGTGTTGGTTCCCGGTCTTTAAAGCCTTCACAAATTGTGCTGAGCCGCCCAGATCAGCCTGAATTAGTATCCAAAGGTCGCGCTCCCGGGTGAATGCTTGCAGGACATGATCAAGTTTGTATGTGATGGTCGGATCTTGGCGAATGTGAACCATCTTACACTACCCCGAATTGAACTGGAGCACATTTTGGAGTGACCACGCATACGCTCTGTCCAGGTCTCACTGAAGTACATCGTGATCTGTTGGGTCGGCGATCGTCCGCCACATCTTAACATCGTCAGCGCACAGCATGAAATCTGAAGCAATCAAACGCGTAAGTTGGTTAATGAACACGAGAAACAGACGCGGCCCCAGATCTGATCCTTGTGAAACTCCACCTTAGACAGAAATTGGATCGGACAGCGCACTTCGAACTCAGACCTTCAGTTGCCGATCCTGCAGGAAATGCTTGATCCACCTAAGAATTGAGTCAGCAATTCCATAACTTTCGAGTCTGTGAAGCCGAATGCGGTGGTCCAGTCGGTCGAAGGATTTGGAGAAGTCGAGGTAAATGACGTCTGGTCCTCTGCCTGTATCGGCCGCTTCCGTCCAACTACTGCTCGCAATCAGTAGGTTGGTAGTGCATGAACGGTGCTGGCGGAAACCGTGTTGCTCGGGTGTTATGATGTTGTGTCGTTCTAGATGGCCTACTAAAGCCTCCGCGAAGATTGCCTCCATCACCTTTGAGAGCACAGCGGGTAGGACCACTGCGCGATAGTTGACGGGTTCCGAGCGATTATCGCTTTTGAAAATTGGAGCGATTACACCATGTTTCCACATGGTAGGCACAACTTGTTTATCCAAGCATGTTTGCAAGATATGCGATAATGGGCCGGCCAGCGTTGTTGCTGCTACGTTCAGCGCCATTGGGTGAATATAGTCGATTCCGGGAGAGCTGTAGGTGCGGATTGAGAGCACTTTCTTCAACACAGCTGTGGCAGTAAGATCGATGTTAGTGAGTGCTGAAGATGGGGATGAAGATGTGGGTAGGTAACACTGGCGGACGTCCTTTTAGAAGATTGGGGCATATTACATTCGTAGGGCGTTGGCTGCCTCTTCTGCACTCTGCGCCACTGCGAGTGGCGTGTTAAGTGGGGAGATAGCGAGCTTCAGTTTCCAGATGGTGTTAACATGCCGGTATAGGAGCACTTGGTTGTAGGCAAATTTACAGGCCGAATGTTGTTGGTGAGCAAATTTGTCCTCACGGACAAGCCTATTAACGTCGTTGCGCTGGGTCAAAAATCGCTCCAGGTTTCGAGGCAAGGACGAGCTCTGTAAATGTGCCAAGCTGCGTTCCTTATTGACATGACCTTGCGAGTTCTACTTCTGATGAAAGACGAGGCATTGGTGGAGCGAAACCTTTTTGTTTCCAAAGGAGTTGCGATTAGATTGCTGAAGAGCCCAACAAACTGAATCCAAGAGCTACCAAGTCAACCACCTTTCAAGAACTCCCAATTGGTCGTCTCAACTAGGTTGTTCAAGATGTTGTAATGTGTGATAGTACGTGTTAGTTCTGCATGTTCTGCAGGATATTCAGCGAAACACACATAGTAATAATTTATGGTGAGATGATCGCTTAACCCCATGGGGTGTCTACACATGGCCTGTCGATCATGAGTTCCTCATTTATAAGGACGAGAACAAGTACCGATGGTTTGTTATCAGCTCTGTATCTGGTTTGTGGCAGTTCCTACTTAAGTCTGGAAAAGCGCATGTGCAAATGTTGCATCGGAACTGCCATTGGACAGGGATGACGCCAATCCATGTATGTGTATATGTATACCGAATGAATTCGACGAGGATACTCATACCGCTTTTGTACGGCCAACTTAATGCACGGAAACGGCACTAGGGCAAACCGAAAATAACATTACCAGAACATGAAGAAGGTGAGTTTATGACAAACACATGTTTATTTCAGGTGTTGCGAATCCAAGTCAAAGTTGATCGATGCGAATCTCGTGGGCTGCTCAAAAGGGCGGTTGCCCAGGTGCAGGAGAAGGCAATATTGCACGCGGAATAGAAGCACGATGCGTACGCTCTCATTCGATTTACTAATCCAATCCAATAAGGCGGCGTATGTGGTACGTTTGCCTGCGTGATGAGTATTCTTGCACTTCAGAAGTAGATGTTGTTTGAGATCCCCGGTGTGGCTGCGCCTGAAGTGAATGCTAACAAGGTGCCTACCTGTCTGATACCCTCCGCCTTGATTGCTGGCTCCAGGAGACAGTTGGTCGTTACTAGAGGGGACAGGGTGCACCGTCCTCGTGACGGTGCCAGACTCAGTGGTTCCATCCTGTGTGAAACGGGCTACAGTTGAGCCACCGCCATGTGGATTTCTGGTGAGCCTGATTTCCCAATTAGGCCGGAATGCTTCTGTTCTGCTTATTGAAGGAGTGTGGGCCGGCTCCGTGGATGAGATGTGGCTCCCATCCATACACCTGCCGGTGTTATTCTTTCGGGTTTACACCGGATACGAGGTGTGTGGGTGGAACTGTGGGTGGTGTAGAGCCAGCCACCTAAAGTCCCTTTGTAGGCGTAGGCGTCCTGTGGCCGTCGCTGTGGAGGCCAGAGTGACAGGCAAATCCGGATACGGATGCTGCCATGCCATATACTCATGACTATACTTTGGTACTATTCTGACGCTGAGGTTGCATGCACCGTGCTTCCTCATCGCAACTGGGCTATACCCGGTCAACTCTTCCCATTCACTATGCACCTAGTTACGCTGATTTCGTTTAGTTTGAATTTCTTAGTACTCTCTCTCTCTCGGCCGCACATGCTACTAGGGTCTCGTTCGTATGCCTAGTTGTGGCATAAATACACTTGATCCAGCGCAATGCTATGCCTGTGGTGCTTTCCTTGGCCCAGAATGGTGCAGAATTACTACGACGCTCAAACTCAGTGGTTTGTGCGCCGTGACAGATGGATGAACCCAATCAATTCATGCCAAATTGCGTGAACCCAAAAAGACGTTATGGTGAAGCAGACTGAACGCAGGTATTGTTCGACATGGTCAGTAAATCATGGTTTTTTGCACGCTTACTATTCGACGCGCAACTGCTCGTAGCATGAAAACTTTGGCTGCGATTTTTACCTCCAAACCGAAGTCATACACGTTTGCATTATTAAGGTCCATGAGGATTAATGGTCTCTTACTGGAATCGTTGTGTATCAAGAACAACTGTGTTTGTCTGTATGCTGACATTCCGCGGTTGTCAAGGCCGAGCCTGATGACAGCCTCAGAAACCAGACACTTGAATACAGGTTACCACGTACTTGAGAAATTTTCCTAACTATACCATTTTCCATTGAAGTTGGACATTCGGGCAAAACATTTACGCCTGGGGATCAACGGGGTTGCTCCTCCGGGGCAATCAAGTTGAGTCTTCGCTACGCGGAATAGAACCACTCACTGGCATGGTAGGGGCTGTTTCATTGGCCAAGCGCCTGAGGTCCTATTTGCTGAAGGCGCTTGGCCAATGAAACAGCCCCTGCCATGCCAGTGAGTGGTTCTATTCCGCACAGCGAAGACTCAACTTGATTGCCCCGGAGGAGCAACCCCGTTGATCCCCAGGCGTAAATGTTTTGCCCGAATGTCCAACTTCAATGAAAAATGGTATAGATTCCATTATCCACACAGTAATCGGAGCTCAAAAGCATGGGAACAGGTTCATATCGTCCGGTACGAAATAAAGTTGGTGCTTTGTACTCTCACTCACCAGGGCTTTACAGTTCATGTTGACCTACTGTCCGAGCTGAGTGCCACTCGTACTGCGAGTGATCTCGGTTTATCTTCAAACGTCTATGCGAGCGTTGGTCATTGTGAATATCGGAACCACATAGCCCTACTCTGGATGCACAGTTGGAAGGCCACAATGGCTGAACATCGAAACGTGTGTGTGTGTGTGTGCGATGGATTCAAAGTAACACAGATGAATCCCTCAGATTGGTCGGTTATCCTCCAGCATTCGCATCTAAAAAGCCAGCTCGCGTTGGGACTGCGTTAGCTTCACGCTACCAAGCGCTTTCTGCTTACATTGCATTGCATTGTTTGCATTCGAGTGAAGCATTGGGTGTATGAATCAACAGTTATCCCTGGAGAACAAATACGCTACGACGCTTCCTCGCATTGGAGTACAGTTTAGAAAATCTCCGGATTCCAGGCCCAACATCTTTCTTTGCAACTGTCCAAACCTTGGCTCATCCGTGTAAAGTGAACAATCCTGGCAAGTAACTGACTAGCGATTAACATGCTGATGTTTATTCTACATGTTCCGTACTACATATTAGTCCCGCGAGTGAGTTTATCTATATGTCCCGCTGTTCACCCATCATAGTGAACTTAAGAACACTTAGGAAAAGGCAGCTAGTATCCAGGTAATAGGCGAAACGGAAGGGCAAAGACGCCTGCTAGAAATTACATGAGAAATGGCCAATCATCTGGATTGACATAGAGGTTGGTAACTTCAACTGTGGTGGTACGGCAGTGATTTAGTACATTGCTGGGTGTAGCCTTGGATACTAGTCGGTAATCGATGACACGTAAGAGACCTATCAAATAGGAGACCGGGTAGAAGGTGGAGGCGACTGAACCCAACGTATATTGTGCAGGCTACAAAAATAGGAAGTGAATCAACCAGAGCGAGAAACAGTGCAGCAAGGTACACACCAAAACGCATTGTGTAAACGGATGTGCCGTCAGTAAAACAAGTGAACGTTTTGAGGGTTAAAACAACCGTAAAATCCAATGTTGCAAAATAGTGAAAGAGCGTGTTTTCCAGTACACTACAAGGGCCTCCCCCTAGAAGGCTGAAGGATGGAAGCCTTCGATGGAGCTGTTATTGGGGGATAACGGAAGGTGCGAATAGTTGCATGGGCTTGAGGAAGGGCGTCTAAGGTAGGGTGTGTAACAGAGTTCGCTGGGTCCAGGCTTCTGTTAGTTATTATTTATGAGGATCGTGTGGACCAGAGTGCATCATCGGTGGGCCGTCGGGGCGGGCTTGTCGGACTGCAAAAATACTGTCTAGTCCAGAAAAAGGCCGACCGAACCTTTCCTTTGCTGCAGACCCGATGGTGCGCTTGGGAGCTGTCGCTCCCCCAACGCACTTCAGTCCACGGTCATCATCCCACGAAGAAATCCAGGCGTCCTCGTCCCACGAAGAAATCCGGGCGTACTCGTCAGCAACGACTAGCCAGGCGTTTGGGGACCAACCCGTTCGTGGCTGTCTACGGCCGAGGGCGACTGACTGTTCTTTGGGTCAGGAAGGGTCGGCTGGTAAGTTACTCGGGGGTTGCGTTGAGCCGGTTGGCGAGTCACTCTAGGGTTGCCATGGCAGTTCTGCGGTTGATTTTCTGGAAGAGGGGATTGACAATGGTCGGTGGAGGTGGCATGACGCCGGAGAGGTAACATGGCATGCATGATAAAAGCAAATACGCATTTTAGGTTTACAAAATGTGTTGGGATTTTTTGTCGATTTTGCAAGACGTTTGTGAACACGACGCACGATTACCACTAAAGATGAAAATGACGTGTTAATGGAAATAGCAAACGTTTACAAAAGCCGAAAAATGTACCAGACGTTTGACCTGTCTACCACGTCGGTCAGTTGCCTGGGGTTGAGGCAGGGTAGGTTGCGGGTCAAGGGGAACGGTGGGTTTCGGGATATCCAGTGCTCGGGAAGTCACCGCAGGTGCAGGTGTTTGTGTGATAGCGTCAGGATGGGTTGTAAGTGGTTCATCAAAGAATGCCACTTTGAGGCGGTCGATGGACGCCGTTGTTCGGTGACCATTCTGGTCTAAAGTGAAATGCTTCGGAGTCCGTTGCAGGACTATGAAAGGGCCAGTGTAAGGAGGCTGGAGAGGGCACCGCACTACGTCGGTGCAGAAAAAGACGTGAGTGCAGGTAGAGAGTCCGCTGTGTATTTGCACATCTCTAGTCTGCTCACGGGGCAGAGTCGGGCATAATGAACGCATGCGCTGAGCTAGGTAGGACGCAAAGTTAAGTGGAGACATACCCGACGATGCCGGAGGTGAAACGAATTCTCCTGGCAACTTTAGCGTTGTGCCGTAAACCAGCTCTGCTGGTGCACATTGAAAGTCAGCTTTGATGCTGCTGCGAATGCCTAAAAGTACGAGCGAAACGTTTTCGCTCCAGATAGGGCCGGAGGAGGCGCAGAGCGAAGCTTTAAGCTGTCTATGGAAGCGTTCAACTAACTGGTTGGCTGTTGGGTGATACGCTGTGGTATGAATGCGGCGACAGCCTAAAAAGTTGCAGAACGTCTCGAATTGTGAAGATTCGAAAGGCGTTTTTCAGTTAGTTGTAATGGTGGATGGGCACCCATAGTGCGAGACCTACCGATCTAGGAAGGCCCGGATAACAGTCTCAGCCGTGCAGTCTGTTACGGGAATGGCTTCCTGCCATCTGGTGAAGCGGTCGACACATGTAAGGATGTATAAGAATCCGCGTGAAGGAGGCAATGAACCTACCAGGTCTACCTGTACATGCGAAAACCGAGAGTCCGGGGCAAGAAATGAACCAAGAGGACTGCGGGTGTGACGATGTACTTTGGAGCGCTGGCATTGAAGGCAGGAGCGGGACCAGATACGAACACCTTTGTTTACACGTGGCAAAACGAAACTTTCGGTGACCAGTTTCAAAAATGCACGGATACCGGGATGTGATAGTGAGTGTAGTGAGTCAAAGACTGTGCGTCTGAAGGAGACGGGCACGAGGGGTCTAGGACAACCTGTGGAAGTGTCACAGAGAATGGTTCGTTCCGTGGTTTGGAGAGGAACAGGTTGCACATGCAACGAAGTGGACTGCAGAGTGCGTGGTATGTCTTCATCTTGAGCCGGAGCCGATGCCATGGCGGCAAGGTCGACGGTAGGCAAAGACTGCAGAGTGAGGTTGACGCGTGAGAGAGCGTCGGCGACGGGGTTGTCGACACCTGAGACATGACGTATGTCAGCAGTGAACCGCATGACAAAGTCTAGGTCTCGTGTTTCCCGTGGTGAATATTTGTCGCAAGCAGAGTTGAAGGCGAAGATAAGGGGCTTATGGTCAGTGTAGACCGTGAAAGCGCGGCCTTCGAGTGTGTGCCGGAAGTGACGAATGGTTAGGTAAGTGGCGACCAGTTCTCTGCCAAACTTCCTGTAGCGGGATTCCGCTGGCCGCAGGCGATTGGAGAAGAACCCAAGGGGTTGCCATTGCCCACCAACGTGTTGCTGGATGACTGCTCCTACCGCGACGTCTGAGGCATCACTCGTAATAGAAAGGGGATGAGCGAGGAGGACTATGTTGGAGATAGCATCCTTGAGCTCGATAAAGGCTGTCTGTGCTGTGTCAGGGAAAGCGAACTTACGTTCATTTCCTCTGAGTAGGTCAGTCAGAGGCTGCATGAGCTGAGCGCAGCGTGGAATGAAGCGTCGATAGTAGTTGACCAAACCACAAAATCGACGGAGGTGCTTGAATGAAGTCGGAGCTGGGAAGTCCTTGATTGCCTGGATCTTATCAAGAAGGACTTCGATACCAGACGATGAAACGAGGTGGCCTAGGAATTCTACCGTTGATTTGCCGAGTTCGCACTTAGTCGGGTTGACTGTGACACCGTGTTGGGTCAAGCGCTGGAAGAGAGTACGCAAATGCTCGAGGCGCTCTTGTTCCGATGAACTGGCTACTGAAATATCATTGAAATAGGAATAAGCGAAGTCTAGGCCACGAGTGACATCGTGGATGAAGCGTTGGAAGGTCTGTGCGGCGTTGCACAGTCCAAGTGGCATTCTTGAAAATTCAAACAAGCCAAAAGGAGTGATGATGGCTGTTTTAGGAATGTCACTTTTTCTACAAGTATCTGGTGATAGGCGCGAAGCAGATCGATCTTGTTGAAGATCGTCTTACCTGTGAGGCATGCAGTTAGGTCCTGCATGTGTGGGATGGGATACCTATCTGGGACGGTTAGCCGATTGAGTGTCCGGTAATCACCGCAACGGCGCCAGCCACCTGAGTTCTTGGGGACCATCTGCAGGCGCGAGGACCAAGGGCAGTCGGAAGGGCGGGTTATTCCAAGTTCAGGCATGTGCTCAAACTCCGCCATAGGTACCTTTAGTTTCTCGGGCGATAGTCGGCGTGGACGGCATGAGACGGGTGGCCCATTCGTCCGTATGCGGTGCATGAGTTTGGATGCCACGGGCAAAGCTGCATTCATTAGCTGAACGAACTTTGAATACTGGGATAAGAGGTTGGCATAGTATGGCGAGGTCTGAGGAAAGGCGTAGACTGGTGTTATAGATGCGATATCGACGGTGATGCCACGTACACTGAGTTTCGTTGCAGTGTCGACTATCATCTAGCGTTTCACATCGACCAAGAGGTCGAAATGCCTGAGAAAGTCAATGCCGATGATGGCAAAGGGGACTGCAGTGACGGTGAATAATCAGTGGAAAGTGCGCTGAAGACCTAGGTCCAGGGTACGCGACCGATGACCGTAGGTGGCTATTAGCGTGCCATTGGCGGCACTTAGGCTTGTCGACAAAGAAGCGATAGGCTCACCTGGCATAGGGGGAGTGGCGCTGACTTCCGCCCCGGTATCAAGTAAGAACTGGGTCTCGGAATCATAATCCCTAATGTAGATGAGAAGACTTTGAGCTTTACCGATACCGTTAGTTGCCAGGCAGATCATCGGTAGCGGACTAGCTACATGGCTGTACGCACTTACGGTCTTTATTACCAAAACGCGAGTGGCAAAAGCAGTAACCTGTGGCATCAGGTTTTGTGCGACGGGGCGATGATCCAAAGCGGCTGCGGTGCTTACGGTTTAAAGTGAGTTCCTCGATCTGGCGCTGAAGCGACGCAATCTGCGATGATAATGCCTCTATTGCTGACGGCTGGCTAGTCGCGCTTGTCGGTGTGGTTGCACCAGCACAAAGCTGCCTAGGTGCCTTGGTTTTAGTCTCTGGCTGGTGCTGTTCGATGACGCGGTCTGCTAGATCAGCAATTGCTGTGAGTGACAGGTCAGTTGCTAATGCATGGATAGCCTGATTGCTATCAGGAAAGCGTTGCATACACAGGTCGCGGAGAATCCCTACGTCCATGTTGGACGTGCCGATGAGTTGTTGCATTTCACGCAACAAGGCTGAAAGCATCCTATCTCCTAGTTGCAGATCACTAAATAGTTGATGCAGACGGACCTTGTCAGAAGGCGTGATTCGCTGAATAATGACCTGTTTAAGAGTCTCGTATTTCATTACTAGAGGGGGGCAAAATATGATGTCTCTCACCTGCAAGTATATACTCCGAGGAAGGCGAGATATTAGCTGATTATACATGGCGAAATCAGAAGAAATCCTACAAATGTAAAAAACGGATTCTAGGTGCAAAAACTATAACGAAGGATTATTCTCCTAAAAAGGTGGAGGGGCTAACGCAACAGAATTGACCATGACAGGTTCAATGGCGTTAACCGCGCATGGAAATTGCTCATCCTCTAGCTAATCCATACCAAAAGCAGATAAAAATGTGGTAGGTGGGAAAACAATATGAGCACAAGTAATGAATCAAAAAATCACTAGAACGAGCTAAGTAGAATGAAAACTCAAACTGGCGGACGGAGTGTTCCCGAGCGGGGTCACCAATTGTTGGGTAGAGCGTGGGATACTGGTCGGTAATCGATGACACGTAAGAGACCTATCAAATAGGAGACCGGGTAGAAGGTGGAGGCGACTGAACCCAACGTATATTGTGCAGGCTACAAAAATAGGATGTGAATCAACCAGAGCGAGAAACAGTGCAGCAAGGTACACACCAAAACGCATTGTGTAAACGGATGTGCCTTTCAGTAAAACAAGTGGACGTTTTGAAGGTTAAAACAACCGTAAAATCCAATGTTGCAAAATAGTGAAAGAGCGTGTTTTTACAATGCAGCATATTTCATTAAAAAATAAATCCACGCACAGAAAAATTGATTTGTAACGCAGATAAGCTGCAACTGAGATGTATGAAGACAGATCGTTAGTGAATTATAAGCGGTTAAATTATCATGAGAACCGCAGGCTGTATGGGGAAACCATAGGTTCTGCTAACCTTATCTACGCATATTTGCGTATATATATATATATATATATATATATATATATATATATATATCCGGTTTCGGATTTACCTGTCATTGTGCCCAACCACAGGATGCCTACAGAGGGACCATGGATGGCTTGCGCTGCACCACCCACAGCTCCAACCACACATCCCATATCCGTTGTAAAATAGAAGTAACAAGACCGAGAGGCATGTGGATAGGAGCCACGTTTCATCAACAGAGCCGGCCCACACTCCTTCACAGGCAAACACAAGCACGCTGTATGTGGGGAAACAAGCGGTGGCTGGACCGTAGTCAACTCCACACGGAGTGCATGGAACCACACTTCGAGCCTAGCACGACCACAAGGACCGTGCACCCCGTCCCCTGCAACAACGAGTAACTGTTTCCTGGAGCCAGTATGGATGAGATAGTGGGTAATAGACAGTTAGACACCTTGTCAACATGCACATCAAGCGCAACCACATCTGGGATGTCAAACAACAGCCAATCATTCGAAATGCTGATATCGACTAAAGTAAACACATATGACGACATAAATACTCGCTAAATGAGCATATGGAAGAAATTGGTTATAAGTGAATTGGCGAAAGTACAAAATGTCCGAAAGTTATTTTAAAAATACCACGCGATAAAATTACTCAAGTTTACCACAATTTGCATGAGCGACGTGTGCAAGTGCATAGGGAATCGGTTACCAGTTTCTCCGGATCATTCAATGGTTCGCCTTTTTAGTCCTTACGATAGTATAGGATAGCACCACCTTCCTTGCAAGGATGATCGTGTCGGAACAAGGACATAACTTGAATCGCGATCTCCGCATCCGTAATCCATGAGTGCAACCAAATCTCCGTTATGAGATGAGATCCCATGCATTTGTTGCCTGGCGCAATCCAAGCTCAGCGATTTTGCTGAGGAGGCCTTGGGCATTCGTGTACATGCAGGAAAGTGTTTCGGTTCTCAGCAACCATCCGAGGCACTTGTGGCTAAGATGATAGTTTGTGCCGACCGTTGCATGGACGGCCGTTAGCCGTCTTTTTATGGCATTATTGGCGAGGCGCTTGCAGTTGGATTCGGTGGCATTATGATTAGCCCCTCTGACAAATCAGTTAGCACAATGCATGGGGCGTGGCTGCAGGATTACACAGGAGTCCTCACTTCTTACATACTTGCTTCCGGTGTGAATTTCGGATAAGATCACTAATTCCTTTGCTTGTTGTGATGATGCTTTAAGTCGGATGACAGTTTCAGTCGCCACTTTGAACCGGACCTCGGTTAGCAGTCTGTTCAGAAGTGAATACCAGCGTTCCAGTAACCTAAGTGCCATCTGCCTAATTTGCAAAACAATCTTAATTATCCCTGGGTCGCATCCTTTGTAGCTTTCTGATCTAGGCAATCTCGAGAGAGAAGTAGCAACAAAGTCATTCAAGGGAAGGGTCACATGAATATAGCGCCACTGCTCCTGGTCGTGTGCCTTTGCTTCGAGTTCATCGATATATAAATATTCATTATGACAACATCGAAGCTAGCCATGGCAGCGGTTGTGGGGACACTGAAAACAAAGTTTTATGCGGTACCCACAACTCCGAATAGATTCCAAGTGTCCAACTATGTGTATTGATACATATGCGACGGCCAATCCCATTGCGCGACAGCGCAATCGATTTCTGCAGCGAAGCAAAGCGACGTCAAGGATTTTAATACAGTGACCACAGGTGCAAGTATCTAGTTATGTGAAACCCTGCGGGTTCAGTAACCGCCTTGGGGTAACCGGATAGATGACAAACACCCTAAAATATAACAAACATGGGCAAGATTGGTGGAAAGAAGACAGTGTATGGTAAAATAGAGTGCAAGCATGGTTGTAATTCGCAAAATGTGGGTACAACTAGTGCTATCTCGTGAGAGCGCACCAATGAGGTCACGAGTATTGACGGGATTGTGTGACTGCAAAAAATGTGGCACAGTTAGGAATTCGCTCTTTCCACAAGAATGGTTAAGCACGATGGCTGGGGAAACAATCAGTGTGATCGACAGCAGCAGCCAAGTGAAAGTAACAGTTTCGGGACGCAGTTTGATGTCGTCCATGGACACCATAAGCAGTGAAATCGCCCTGCACATGATCAATGTTTTGACGTGACCTGCTGGGATTTGACAGCAGCAAAGCTGTCAAGCAGACCAAATCGCAACAGTTCAGTAAAAATGTTCAGAACTATAGTGTAAAAAAGAAACGAAAATGTATAAAGATCTGTTTAGAGTCATGAAAGTAAGTGTTTAAAGCAGACAGCTCAAAATCATCAAATAACGTGAACGGTAGCAGTACACAAACCAGGGGTAATTAACGGATATTTCGTGCAGTGTGAATATTTCGTGTAGTTCAGATGCAATGATGTTGTAGGGCGGCGAAAGCCAGTGACTACTCGTGAACCGGAACGACAACAAAAACGGGATTGTAAAGTATTAACAACGGGCGCAATGGATGAAACAAGACAAGGCTCTGCGAGCGTTGCGGATCGAGCCGACAGCGGATCACGGGCGGCATATGGTAACGAACCTGCGCCTAGAATAATGGAGTAGGTATTTGTCGAGAACGTAATGAATCAGACAAATACGCCGCTAGCGAAACCCACAGGAGTGAACGCGGGTAGAGTGATGCAGCCACGGGAGAGCAAATCGCGAGCTTTCGAACGACTCATTGCCGGCCAGAATCGAATGTAGCGAAGCGGAGATACGGGATGGAGAGATGGAGGGGTTGTCTCGAAGCCAAACCTCGTAGCCACCTGGAATGCCTCGTCACACAAATCATCATTCGCGTTGCGTCGTGGAAAGGAAACAAGGTCCAAATCCGTACGGGTTTGTGGGTTGTCAGTAGCACGTTCTTGTGGCAATACACGGCCTGCTCCCCCCGCATCATTTTCGCTACAGTATTAGTGTAACAGTAGTAGTTATTGTCGCTGCAGCAGCAAGACGGTTACGTGCACAGCGTGAAACTTCGAGGACGTTCGGCGGCAGCCGTAACTAATTCTCGGCTGACCCGCACGCACTTATCTCACAATAGTATATTTACCAGCTGGGTATTGTTACATGGTTGCCATAACCCCCAGTGGATGCAGATGGTACTTGTACCACGCGGGTCATTTTGTGGATATTTTATTAATGCGGTATCAGTGACGTCTAGTCAGCGCTCACTTACTTCACGCTCACTTACTTCCACAGTGCGGCATCCTGGTTGCGAACCGATAGTCGCAACAACGATTCGTAATCCCTTGGCACTAGTATGCAGGTCTGAATCATCGGCAGATATCAACGTTTTTTTCATCACGCGTAATCAAGTATGGTACATATTCAAAGGTAGGCCTCCTGCACGTGGACTACCAACAAGCACGATGCATGGAATGAGCCACATCAGTTTTAGCACCTGTATAAATCTGCAGATGAAGGCGGAAAAGCGTGATTAAATTACGTGGACACTCTCACCAGATAATCCGTTTTGTCTTCATACGTAACTTGATAATCTACCGAGCTTGTTTTGCAGACCCAAACGACCACATGTACCGCAGGACAAAGGGGATGAAGGCAACTGGCTAGCGTCCACTAGTACTTGCCGTTTACACACCGTGCTTTTTATGTGGAACCATAGTTTTTATGGTGTAGCTCAGAGATGATAGTCGTAGTATGAGTAAGCAAATGACGGCTATCAATATAAGCTTCTATTTAATGCCAGCGATTAGAGATAGGCTCGTGTTTGCATGACCAATGCCAGATATCCCAGTTGTCTGCACCAAAGCGACTGCAAATGAGATGCTTCAGTGTGGTTGGAAAAATCATCCTGAAGACTATTGCTAATGTGGTACTCGTCGAATAAGGTGAACTTGAGCGACAGCTACAATGTTGAACAGCAAGTTTAGAACAAGGAAGCAAATGAGACACCAAAAGCACCAGAACAACCTTCGGGTAAGTGTAGCGCCAGCCGCGAATTAGCGCGGCTAAGAAGAAAGGTGCTGAAGACGTTTATCAGCACGACGAGTACTCCGCAGATAAGAAACGGATAAACGAAAACGCTGCACGTTGCAAGCCGTGCTAGTTCAGTTGCTCGACTGCACTCGTACTCCAGGGTGCAGTGGGCCCAGTCACCATACCTACACTATGATAGAAATTGGCAGATGAAACTGTCAGGAAATATAGGCGAAAAGTGAAAGTACACGGATGAATCGAAAGATATGGGCAAAAACGGCGCAATGTGCGAGGGAAAGTTAGGCAACTGGAAACAAGAGACCGACCAAATAGCTCCAGTGACAGTATGGTTACTCTATACCAAATAGGGCTTTTAAACATCGACGCTTGTCTTTCTGCAAACTCTGCTTATCTAAACAAGACATTGAGAATATGAGAACTGTGAACTTTCACATTCCGTGATATCTGATCTTTTTATACCACCAACGTATACAGGCCACGTGAAAGAGGGAAGCGATCGTTTTGAACTGGTTCATGATGGAAAGTACATCAATACACATCAACAGATGGCTGAGCTGCGGAAAATGTTATGAACTCTAAGCAAACTTCAGGGATACTGTTAGTTGCTTCTGCACACAGAAAGTAGGACGGCGCGGATTAAGTGTCACTGCCTCAAAAAACTTCGGAACCCTGGCGTTTTCGTTTCGGTAGACAACCGTAAACGTTTTGTCAGGGTCAACTTGATGACCTGTACCGATTAGGTGTCTAGCTATAGATGATGCCGGCAGTTTGCCTACTGCTCATCGTTCAGTTGATGGCTGCGCCGTCATCTTAACAATCCGCTTCAGAATATGCTGTCTAAACTGCTTACTCAGACAACAAACTGCTCGGCCAAAACAATTGCTTTCGCATCCACAGACGAATCAATAAATAAAATGATTTATGGCGGTGACTGTTTACGTAGGTTTGATTGAAGACATCAGCAGTTTTCTAATTGTTCAAGTAGGGGAGTTTGGCAACGTTGAATGTACGGCGAATAGCGGCATCCAGTCGTCGTTCAAGTTGCGCTATCACCACATTACCCTTAAAGGGTGACTGTAAACAGACAGCATTTGGGAGCAGTAAGTACTTCTAAATTCAGGTTTTGATTGGTTCTCCGATCTGAGTAATGTAATGGCAAACGTTTCACCAGTTCGCTCAATGGCATCTTCAGAGCACTGCTGCGTAGAGGAAAACCTCACAGAAAGTGTCGTCTGGACGTAGCGTTTGAAATCGGCTTCCTCGATCCGTGTCCAATGACCACATTTCATTCGGATTTGGCCACCCAGTTTCATGCTTTCTCAGCTGTGGGTACACAGGATCGAGGACAATGCGGAGGTTACTGAAGTCTCCGTAGAGAACCGTGTCTCGAGAAATTCTCTTGCTTTTCTTGTCCCTCCGTGCGCCAGAATTTCCGGGTTGTCCCAGTTCCCAGTTGTGTCCTTCCCCATCCAGATGCGCTGAGATCTGTGACGATGCATAATGGTATCAACATGCACGCGTGTGCCCGGTTATTCTTGTAGACAGTTTTCTCCCCGTTTGACCCACATAGTCTTTCTCACAGTTCTCGCCCTGTATCCCGTAGACATCATTTCGGCGTTCGTGTGCCTCCATTTTTCCTTTAGGTCTAGACAATATTCGCAGTTGCTATGTGAGCCACCATCAGGTTGTGCGGCTTGTAGAGTCTGGCTGGCTTTCCCGATACCTTTTTGATGTACGGTAAGGCGATACGCTTCCCCGTTGTTGGTGCAGGCGCGACAGCTGTGCTCCGTCGGTTCATGTGTTTTCGGATGAAACTGCGTGGGTAGCCGTTGCGAATGAAAGACATAAACAGATGTTCCTCTTCCTTTCATTTCGTCTCCGCAGTATTGCAATAGATTCTACCCTACGGAACATCAAAGAACGTCTGAACAGTGGAGGACAAACGACTGGGAATCTGACAACTGGGAACACAGGTAAGTTCCTCGACTTGTGTCTTACCACCTACAAGGCCGGAACAAACAGTAGGCCTAGCAAACCGAATGGTTTCAAGTGTGACCTTCATCCACAACATTTCAATATTGTCAAGTCACATGCGGTAAATAGTTGCGAGCACAGTGGATAGATTGGAACATTAGATGTGCACCGATAATACACTGAGCGTTACTACGTGAAACGATAGTGGTTTGTTCCCAAGTAAGCAAAGTAGGTCAAACGTGATTGAACGTAGGTCATCCATATTCTCAAAGTGTAAAATAAACGGAATTAATCCAACATCGTTAAGCTAATTTGTAATGAGCGAGAGAAACAAAAGTTTTGGGATAAGGATAAGTTGGGTAAATGGTAGAGGGAATCACAGCCAGGGGTTCATGGAACGGGATAAGGGTATCGCAGGATAGGGCATTCAGAATTCTTCTACACACCTAAAACATAAAACTCACAAACCAGGACGTAACTTTGCATATCGCTTGTATCAGACTGTTTAGTTTGCACAAATTAGTAGCAAGTCGCTATCCGACTGTCTGCACATCCTTTTCACGCTTAGTGCTAATGCACTGGTGCGCCAAGTGAATTAGCTAGGCGTTCATGCGAAGCAGTGCTTTTCCGGGACACCGTTGACCTGTGACATTATCGGTTATCCGTGCAGTCACATGAAGTAACATCCGTTATAGATGCAGTGATGCGCATAACTTTCACTGGATGTATCGAAAATGCAGTGGTCAATCAAATTCGACGATGTGCAGCATCAGTACACATGTTAGCTAGAGATGGGACAGGTGCCGCAATACACGAGAAAAATGAGACGCAGCACAGACGCACCAGCTGAGCCACCAGTAACGGATGGACATCGTTCCGGAGAGTTAGCAGTCGGCTGTCGTACTGCAAAAAGTTATATTATGCTTCAGGAATGAGGTCCCGATTGGAGGTGAAGGTTAAGTGGAGGGTGGAAAGTGGAAAAGAAACACACAACAAACGACATTGAGGTTGGCTCTTGGCCACGTCAACAACGAGGATGCACCAAAGACCACGATACCTACCATCGGACCTGAGCCGAACACGCGATCACTATTGCCTTTTGTTCTTTTATTACACCAAGATTCGTTAACACTTATGGACTTTTGGAGGAAATCCTGGATTACGGCTGATCACAACACAAAACGAACAGTAGAGGGCGTAGAAATCCGGTAGAACGAATGGCAAATTGCCGCAGAATTCTGTTCTAAGCGCTCGAAATCAATGGGACTAACTTCGGGCGCCCATCGGGTGCCCAACAAGCTTCTATCGGGCGCCCAGTGGCGTAGCAATTAGTTTTGCCGCCAGGGGAAGGGGTGAACTTATCGCCCTGGCTGAGGGTCATGAAGGTCACACAACCGGCTCAGGGTAAAGCGCACTTTAGGTTTCGATGAAATGGATGATCGTTTAGGATACCGAAATAAAATTAGTGAAAGAGACCACAATGGGACAACTAAAGTGATTCGATGTAGCTGTCTCCCATCCCTGCACTCCAAGGTAGACGGGTTTGTCGTGATTTGGACTCATCAGCTAGAGATAGCCGAGCTAAGTGGCTATCGCCTTGATCACTAGGCTATTGAGTTCCGCGAGCAATGTTAAGGAGATTGCTGGGAAGAATGTTTGCACAGGTGTGACACGTAGCGCAAACGTGTTATTGGTCATGCGGAGTAGCATTAAAACCTTCGACTCCTAGCCTACCCGGATATTTCCTCCAATATATTTGGTATGGTAAAACCGACGGTGCTAACGTTATCGCCCTCTGTCACTTGTTGCCCCTTCCGCCCCCTATGCTACGCCTCTGTAGGAAACTCAAGTTTAGAAGATACATTCCTCTTGGCGTTGCTTGAAGCTTTCACAAAATACTGCAATCTTCTTTTTTCGGCGAGGAATTACTATGTTCTACATGTTCCTCAACTTTACTAAGCGGATAACCATAGTTTTCATAAAGCAGACTTGATGGTGTAAAAAAGCATATTTGTTTGCAAAGTCATGTTGCTGAAATCTATGACATTTCAACGGTCAAACTGTCTGTGACAGACAGCACCTCCCGTGCTAACATCAAATCACATGGGTATATCAAACAATTTTTCATCATTCATTCGTTTTCTTGGCGGATTCGACGATTCTTGCTTATCCCCAATTCAGCGTGGTGTCTGTTAGATTCATCCATTGAAATGCCCAGCATTTGCTCTCTTTTCTGAAGGAGGTAAACTCTTAACATTGCGAGCTTGACAAAAATATGCTGCAGATCCAGCCCTTTTGTTCAGATACATCTGCACACTCTTGATTTCTATGGAAACAGATCTCCAAGGACTCAGAGACAAAATAAAAGGAAACGACAATACCGAGATGAGACAAAGATGCATCTGATCTTGTGATTGCATTTTCTCCTTATTCTGTGGAGTGTTTCCGAGAAGTGATGAATTCCGAGTATTTCTTCACCACAACATTTACAACGCCTGCTCGACTACTCCATCTAGATTTTACAGTCACTTGATACTTAGACCGGTGACTTGAATCAAGACATTTCAGCAAGGTTTAGATGAAAAAAAGAGGATACCCGATCCATCGTACCAAGAGTGTAACAGAAAGAACCGTCGCAGAAGCTGCATGAACACAAGTCAGATTCAGGAATTAGTTAGTACATGATATAAATGTAGCTTTGGGTTGATTTCGCCGATGTCTCGGAACACCCGATTGGTAGCCCATCATAACAGCGGCATCGTCAAATGTTTGGCCACGAAGTTATCGATCTGAATTCAATCCTTGTCCGGGTCTCTCTCAATACCCATCCGGTAATTTTCTCTGTCCTTTTGCTCTTAGTCTCAATGAGGCTGAGAACTGACTCCTCTACCGTCACTTCATTTACACATCTAACTTTTGTGGGATGCATCAGTATTGCTACCAAAGAAAGCAAACATACTTGCTTTCCTTGACCTGATCCATGATTTTCTTTCTCATCTGCTTTACCAAAATGCCCGCAAATTCATTGTGAACGTGTGGCGGCAAAGAAAACTCCCTTCCCGGCTAAACTGCCACCAAACGTTCGCGAAGAACAGGTTCACAAGTTGCCAACAAATGCATAAATGCTGAAATATATCATCCATTTTTCTGGCCTCCTTTGTCATCCTGGATGTCTTCTCAGTGACCACACAGTAACATATTTTGCTTAGCGAGATACGTGACGATATCAATTATTCTAGCTTGACTTACACGCCACCCCTTTTTTACAGGTGTATGCCACATTTCTGTCAACTACCTTTCCTTCAACTAGCCGGATCACTAGCTCCTGACTGAGCAAGCGATAGAGTAAATTCATGTTCAGGTGGTTTTGGATTTAGTTTCCACCAGTTTCTGAAACCCTCATCAATCGAACAAATCGACTATCCTGTTGAAAACAGCCTGCCACCGGAACAAAACAGGGCTTTTTTGAAGGAGAACATATCATCCGTATTCGCAATCTTTGCTGTTTCACAAATCCCGAAAAAACCAGTTAGTTTTCAGATTCTGAGCCCCAGCTTTTGCAATCGTTCCAAGTAGAACCACTTATTGAGCTCATGACCAAGGTGCTGCACGATAGTAGATAAGAGCCGGACTAACAGCGAGATTTTCATGGGCTCTCTTAACAGGCAACCGACAGACATCTATAAAATCGGTTGATGTGCGTATTATCGTGCCAAAGTGTGGTCGCATTTTCAATTTTGCGCGCATCTTCTACATCAGCATTACAAATATTTCCCGCTGTCTCCAGTCTGTTAATGTCGCATTCTGTTCCTCGACTATCAGCGTTTGCAGTACCAATGTTATCTTCAATCTCAAGATAATTATCACTATTTTTACCACTTCACTCATGGAGGTAACTTTGATGAATTTCCACTTAGTAGTAAATAATTCTACGTACTAAAAATGTGGCCCCTTGTCACATGCTGCCCTGGGCAGACCGCCCCCCCCTATGCTATACCTCTGCGGGCGCCTAGCAAGCGGTCGTGTTAGTAACAATGGAACAATGGTTTATTACGGGTAAAAAAGCATCGCTTAACAAGTCCCGTAGGATGGAAAATTATTGTGAAAATCAATTGCATGATAAAGGTAAAAGCGTTGTGGTGGACTCACCATAGACTTATGCGGAATAGCGGACATGTTCGCGTATGAAACATATAAAACTATAAATCCATTGGTTAGGCGTTTGGAAAGACATCGTTTGATTGCGTTTTGTAGCCCCTGGCTAACAAGTCATAAAATGAAATGTAAGTGAGACAATGCATCGTCAACACGTTTTTTAAATATTGCCAGATTGGGAGCAGAGACGACATAATTAGGGAGGGCGTTCCAAGGCTGGCACACGCGGAGAGAAAAGAAATTTCTACGACATTCAAGCCGGCTATACTGAATTGTCAGTTTCAGAGGGTGACCTCTTAGTTTAGTGTTGTGGTTCAATTCCAGCAGCGGACGACAAATGTGGTTTGGGTTCTTCAGAATCTGGTAAACCATTATGAGATCCCCCCGCAAAAGCCGATATCGACTGCTGTAGATTCTGAGAGATTTCAGTCTAAGCTGATAGGGGAGATGAAAGAGGCCCCTGACATTCTTGGTTGCCCGTCGTTGAGGAGTCTCGAGAGCAACGAGATCCTGTTTCTGCCACGGCTGCCACACCTGAATAGCATATTCCACGTGAGGTCGCACGTATGCGTTAAGCATTTGGGGAAAGATTGAGGGTTCAAACCGACCGAAGGCTCTGCGAAGAAGGCCGAAGCGTTGATTTCCGGTTCTCGTCGCCTTCTCTGCTTGTTTTGAACACCCGAGATCTTCCTGCACCAATACACCCAGGTCACGCTCCTGAGAAACCTTCGCCAAGGTGTGGTCTCCAATCTTGTAAGCGCTCACCGGCTGGTGACGCAGATGCATCACTTTGCACTTAGCTATGTTCAATTGAAGCTTGTTCCTCTTAGACCATTCGTAAATGCGATCTAAGTCATGTTGGAGCAGATCCTGATCGGACTTGTTACCAATCGCCCGCCATATCTTGACATCATCGGCGAAAAGCAGGAAATCTGAGGAGATGACTCTTGCCAGGTCGTTGATAAACACCAGGAATAAACGCGGTCCCAGCACTGAGCCTTGTGGGACACCACATTCCACCTCAATTGGGTTAGAAAGTGATCCCCTAACACGTACTTGAAGCTTTCGTTGGTAAAGGAAGTTGCCAATCCAACCAAGTACAGGATCACCGATTCCGTAACTCTGCAGTCTTTGAAGTAGGATGCGGTGATCAAGGCGGTCGAAAGCTTTGGAGAAGTCCAGATAGATGACGTCGACTCCGACCCCATCATCAGCCACTTCCGTCCAACTACCTCGTGCAATAAGTAGGTTGGTAGTGCATGACCGGTGTTGACGGAAGCCATGCTGTTCCGGTACCAAAATGTTGCATTTTTCTAGGTAGTCCATTAAAGTGTCAGCGACGACTGCTTCCATCACCTTCGCGAGCACAGGGAGGAGAGTCACTGGACGATAGTTTGCAGGATCGGAACGGCTACCGCCTTTAAAAATAGGGGTGATAATGCCACACTTCCACATAGTGGGGACTTGTTGTTCATCAAAGCACCTTTGAAAGAACTGTGACAGTGGTTCAGCTAGCTTGGTGGCCACAGCCTTCAGTGCCTTCGGGCGGATGTTGTCTGCTCCTGGAGAACTATGCTCACGCAGTGACAGTAACTTCCTTAGCACAATTGATGGGTTGAAGATAACTTTTGTAAACACAGGTGTCGGTAATGTGCTTGATATTAGGGGACAAATAGATGTTGCGAGTTCGAAGATTGGGGCGTATTGAAGCCGCAGGGCATTAGCTGCTTCTTCGGCACTTTGTACTCTACGGCCTGTCGTGAATAGTGGGGGGATTCCATGCTTCACTTTACGAAGCTTATTGACATGCCTATATAGCAGTTTGTTGTTTGCCATGAATTTTTTGGCTAGGCTCTGTTGATAAGTTACTTTGTCCTCACGGACAAGTGCAGTGCAATGGTTGCGATGGGTCAGTAGGGTGCTGCTAAGCGTGATCCCCAGTTCCTTACGTCGACAAAACCGCTGCGTGTATATGTTCCGTAGCTGTCGCTGGTCTTGTGCCCTTACTGACAAACAGAATTGCGTTATGAGTTACACAATCAAAATTTGAAACATTTGCGGCTGGATTCTGTCACTGACAGCTTGATGTCTGTTTGCTGCTGATCGATCCACCGTGAAATCCAAAGCACAGGCACATGGATGGGGCGATGAACTCCTTGAACTCTGTTGCAACCGAGGTACCGGAAAGGTGTTAAAATGTTATTGCCATCAACACAGGGAAATTTCACTTACAAATATAAGGAAAATCATTAACAAAACATGAAACATACCCGTAAATATGTTCGTTGCATAAGACCGCGAAAAAATTGCTACGTGTTCATTCATGTCCGATGCTTCTGCGATGTAGAACAGTGATCAGTTGAAATCCGTGTGTTTGATGTAGGTCAAAAAGCTTGGGGGTCTATTTCAGGATTTAAAAAGATGATCGTTTTTTGATGACATGACCTCGTCCAGCATGAATTTTACCATGCTATGTCCACCGGTAACTCACCAAAGTACAAAATAAATTATTCTACTTAGTGATCACGGAACTAGACAATTGGCATAGCATCCAGTAGGGAGTTCATTCACCTCATAATGAGTACCGTTGACTTAGATCATTCTGAAGCCACAGTGACTCTCTAACTGTTATGAAAAAAATTCATGCGAGTATTACCGAGCGGGTTGATGCACTTAGCGGACCAGCTGATGATGTTTCTTGCTCGGATAGGGAGCAAGCCCCTACTCTGGAGATCAGTCTGTAATTTGGCTTGCCAGTAAACACAAAAAGATGTCTAATAAACCGTTTGTTGTTCCCAAACCGGTGGTAGGAGCATCCCCCTCTGTTTCACGGTGTAGTGACGATAGTGCGACTAACATTTGGAAAGTAACACGCATCTTCAGCACCAAAACAACTAGAGACATGCCATGTACCATTCGTAACCGTAGTCCTTCCCGTGAGCATGGGATTCCTGGCAATAGCCATCATGTCTGTGGGATGAAACCACCGTAATCATAATATGGCTATGAATAGTAACAATCCATTGTCACTTGTAAAACTTCAATTTCATAATGCATAGCAGATGCTTGCATGCCGCTGAGCCTAACAATTATTTTGCAAACGCTTCATCCCCAGACGATGTGACATCCCCATTGCTCTGAGATAGGTCACAGGAAGAGGTCTGAAATGCGGAAAAACCAGACTTAGATGTTGCATCCTGACAACGCGCCGGATCACGCACCGCATTTTCTCTAGCTACCTAGCAAGACATCAGGCTCCCTCTGTGCCCCATTCATCATATTCTCCGGACCTAGCACCAGTAAATTATGTCCTGTTTCCCAAACTCTGAAAAAATGAAAGGACGTCGTTTCCAAACAGTAGAGATTCTGGACAATGCGATAAGAGGACCGCGGGTCATCTCAGAAACTGCGTCCCGGGAGGCTTATCAGAAATGGAACCACTGTGGAGAAAGGTGTACTGTCATTAGATGAGACTATTTGGAAAGTGAGATTGCTTACAATGTTATACAATAATAAACAAACGCGTTAGAGCGAAAGTTCGAGTTCTTTCTGAACATACCTCGTAATTTCATTGCAGTGACTGATACTGGACTAGAGTGCATCGTCATCTTCCTTCTCTGTGACTCCGTTCTTATGAATGTACAATTGGATAACAACCGTTTGCCCCTTGGGTGCGTATAGGTGCACTCAATTCCAGTTTCACAGAAATTAATGCATTTCAAGAACTGATCTGTGACGTAGCAGATCAACCGGTCGAGTGCAATATTTCTCCGATCCGGCGTTCCACGCTCTTCCGTATCCATATTGTGCGACGGGCCATAGTAGACCCTTAGAGCTGCAACACAAAATAAGTACCTTGTAGACGGCTGGATGCTCATATCACAACCGTCTAGTAAGAGGCCGATGTAAGGGAGGCAGCTAAGAAAGCACGGAAGAGGAAGTCAAAAAGTGCTGAAGAGGAATAATAAGGCAAGTCTAAGAGGAAGCAACACTCTTACCCTCTAACGTGTTGCATTGACGCCCGCGGACCGCTTACAAGAGAATAAATGACAGGTGGAGATTTCAATTACCGGACGTATCCTGGCTTTCAAGCCTTTCAGGCATGCAAACTTGGTCTCATATTTACATACACAAGGATGGGTACCGCAAGTTGTAACTCCCACCGGAAAAATGGCATACTGCATCTAATATTTACAGCTTAATTCCCACTCCTGGTGATGTTCTAGAAGAATCTGCTGGTTGTGACCACAGAGTGATTTTCCTTTTATTCAGCAAGCTCGCCAGCCTTCCAACAACTATTGCACCCAAGTCACAAATGCCACTAGAGTATTGTAAGTCATTTGATTGGGACTCATTTGCTACTTTGCTTAGGTCTGTGCAGTGAGACTTCTTCTTCCTCACTGACAACCCACAAGCCGCAGTTGAGGCTCTCCATAACAACATTAATCTCTATCTCGACATACTGACCCCAATTAACCTTAGATACTTTCCCCCAGCCGCGAAAAGCCAGTCTAGCGCACGGTAACTGCTAAGCTCAAAATGCTACTTACGGCCTACCGCAAAACGAATGACTCCTCATTCATGCCGCAACATGATAACTTGGTTATAATACTGAAGTTGGCCTATCGCATTAAAGTAATGGCTGATGAAAAGTGGGCCCCTCTGTAGTCGGTGCAAAAGCGGAGAACTGGCCAATTATTTTTACGCAGAACCACTAAACTTAAGCAAGGCACAATCTCACTCGTGGCATTAGATTACTGCAACATAACAGACCCTGTTCAAACAGGTGTAGTGCTTAATCAATATTTCTGCGTCTTCAATGTGGATGTCAGAACCAGTAGCGTGGTCTTACCACCAGTCACAATCGATCAATTCGACTGTATCACATTTGATCTCCGCGACATACAAAAACTTAGCAGGCTCAAAAAATGCATCCAGACAATAATCATACCGTAGTTGCGAAATCCGGCGAAGATGATATCCCTGCTGTTGCTGAGTATGTTCAAGAAATCCATGATCTATAGCACCATGCCAGCTCAGCGGAGAAAATGCATAGTTATGCCGAGCCATAAATCTAGTTCCCAGTTTGAAACCAAGAGTTAGCACCCAATAAGTCACCCAGCTATTCTGTCAACAATGATGGAGAGACATGTTAAACCTGGAACGGTAAATTTCTTACTGTCAATAAAGCTAATAAACAAGTTTCAATAACACTTGTTGAATACTTGATCCTGATTCATGTGCCAACTGGATTTTTCAAACTAACTAACTGCATCACCTGATCTCGGTATATCAACACTTCTAATTTACCTCAACATGTACAAAGCCTCTGGTTGAGCGCCTGACGAAAAAATCATATATCAAATGATCTCTGCAGGATCGAGGAACTCCTATTTTCTTACTTCAGCTCATACCTCACAACTCGAAAGAATTTGGTACTAGTACAAGAACACAAATATGAGCCTACACGTCACCAGCACTGCTACAAGGCAGTGCCCTTTGGCCGCTACTGTTCTTAATATACCTTAACGATACTTTTAGCGTAGCGAAATTCGGCACACCACATCTCTTCACCCATTACGCATACTTTCTGTCCAGATCTCTCTAGTCATGTTGTTAACAAGATCCAGGCGTTTGAAACCTTGTGCTCAGTTGAGAATTTGCTTCTCTACAGACCATTTCTGCACAATCCAATTAAATTGCAACTTGAATCAGAGCAACCTGACGCTGAATGGCAAACCCATTCGTCTCGGTCTTAAAATAGGGACCGATTGCGAAAATCATGCTCACGAACTAACAGGCTATGTTACCGCGAGGATAAGCATAGCATTGAATTGATATTTAGGACATTTTCTCCGCATGAGTTAATACTTCATTCTTGTACATTAGTTCTTGTATCCACGTTGGATTATTGTTCAGTGGTGTAGAGCAGGTATTCTTAGCCTTTTTGAATTCTTTTGAATTCTTCAAATACTATGAGCCCTCCAACGCTGATCACCACCTTTTCTGCTGCTCGCAACATCTAAAAGACGTAAAGCTTTGATCTGCAGTTATCATGTTACCATCTTTTGTTAACATAGCCAAATTTTTAATGTCGGTACCACTGCTGTATCCCTCATACACCTCATGCTTGGCCTTTCATATCCTGAAGATTACGTTCATTGTGTAGAAAGATCGAACAACTTAGTGGTCATTACAGAAAAGTTATTGTTGTGTATTCGGTCAGCACGCTTGCCAGCTAGTCTAGACAGACAAGTGCACACAACCCCAGACACACACACAAAGCGTCTAAATCTCTGCTTCCCTGTTGGTGCATCCTTCTCCTTGCGACACAATGTACTCGCCTAGTTAGAGATTAACCAGATTACAGCAGTTCGTTTACCGGAGTGATCTTACTTCGGCTCGTGCATTTGACCTTTCGTATACAACACTGGCACCGCAGCTTACGAACCTACGCCATGGAATTACATCCTCCTACAGTTTACTGGCCTGAACCGATCCTACGTCGTACCGAAAGTGTATGGGCCCAGTGGAAAACCTCGTTTACAAACTATCTTGACCTACTACCTGTGGCTTCTAACTACACTGAGGACCAGAAACTGAAGCTTCTCAGATACCTACTCGGTGATGAGGGACAACGTCAATTGGATGCGTAGGAGCTCCGGTCTCAAGATTCCTTAACGAAAGCACTAGATGTGCTAGACAAGTCATGGGGTCAGCGTACAAACTCCTTCATGGCTCGCCTCAAATTCAGCTGACTTACATAGGAACCATCGGAAAAGCTAGACAGTTTTGTTGGCCTTATTCGCGGTGTACGACCCTGCGAGTATCCAACCATACCGAAAAATAGAATCGAGGGCGTTATGCTAGTGCAGCAGTTGATTAGTGAAATCCCCAATAACCAAATTCGGGAAGGTCTACTTTCCGAAGACGCTTCCAAATTGACTTGGGATAAGGCTGTGGAATTAGCTCGCCTCAAAACATGTACGGCCGAACAGTTGCGATGATTCTCTACCCATGCAGACATACAGGAACTTACCAAGATCCATCGCTCGCCAACCGAATTCCAATCCCCACAGAAATGCTTCCGCTGCGGCAGCCTACAGCAGAAAGTCAATTTTACCAAGTCCCCTGCCTTAGAAATGGATTGCAAGAAGTGCGGTAAGCGTGGACATTTTGCCCATTGTTATCGTTCAGTACACATTTCTCAGTTGCACCCTACAGATTCCGTTTCTAGTCAGCAGTTACAGTCCTCTGAAAATGTATTTTCCATTGATAACACAGGTACTGTGTCTAACTATCGTTCCAATTGTCCAGAGCCTAAACTACCTATGCCTGACATTCGTACTGTTGCAGTTATTGCACACGAAAGAACAACACATGTTGATATGGAACTTGATTAGGCCTCTCCTACCACTATAGTACCGAGTAGTTTTTATGACATTTACCCACATGACATGCTTATATATCCTTCAGCCTATCGAGTTGACAGTTATACCAAGGCCCCGGTAGAAATACGGGGATTGTGGTGATGGTGTTGCAACTTGGGGCCACGAAATCATCAGTTGCTGTGTAGGTCACCCGCGGAAATAACCGTCCCTTACTCGGACGCAATGCTACGGTTGCACTAGGAGTCACACCGTCCCTATCTCGTATGTGTATCATGGCCATTAGCCTATCAGACATACAGATACAGTACCCGAAACTGTTTGGACAAACAGGATGCTATTGCTCACCCACACCCAATTCCTTTGGCCAGAAGAGAGGCTGTTTCGTCAGCATTACGCCAAAGGGTTGCAAAAGATCTCATTGAACCCATTAACTGTTCTGAATGGGTCCACCCTATGGTTACGGCCCTCAAGAAGGACGGTACAGTGAGAATATACAATGACCTGCAGGCCCTAAATCAGTAAATTGTGGTAGAAAAGTTTGTGCTTCCAACCGCGGATGAACTATTAGTCAAATTAGCCGGCGCCCGATTTCTTTCAAAATTGGACCTCAGGAAGACTTTCTTTCACATGCATCTAAATAAGGAGTAAAGACCGCTGACCGCATTTCTTACTATGGACGAACTCTTTCAGTACAAAGTCTTGCCAATGGGCTTGAGTTCAGCCCCAGCAGCTTGGCAAAAGTTTATGGTTCATACATTTGACAACTTGCCTGGTCAAGTAGTATACATGGACGACATCTGTGTATTCGGTAGAACTCCAGAAGAACATGATTCACGACTGCATGCTGTGTTATGTCGACTAGATGATCTTAAGCTCCGATTAAACCTCGAGAAGTGCAAATTTAATGCTAGTGAAATCGAGTTCTTGGGCCACATTATATAAACTAACGGTATGAAGCCGAGTTATGACAACATGCGTGCCATCACTTAGGTTCCTTGTCCACAGAACTCCACTGAAATAAAGCATTTTCTAGGTGTGTGTTCTTACAACCTACGTTAACCTGCAGGATTTCAGGAATATTGCTGAGCCACTGCGTGAACTGACAAAGGAGAAAATTGTATTTGTTTGAGGTCACCCCCAACAAAAGACATTTGACGAGATAAAACGCCGCATTGCTTCCACACCAGTCATTGCGATTTACGACGAGACGTGCCCAACAATTGTCTCTACTGATGCATCAAACAATGGGTGGAGTGCTATACTATCCTAAATTCCAAATGGGCATGCAAGAATTATTGCATACACTTCCAGAAAATTGGCTTACTCTGCCGGGGAAAAAAGCCTTTGCCTGCGTTTGGGTCTGCGAGAAGTGGAATTTGTTCTTGTCCGGAAGACCCTTCACTGTTCGTACAGACCACGCAGCGTTAACTAGCTTACTTACTCGGGGAAAAATGGCATCAGGCCACTTCGGATACATCGCTGGTATGCACGCTTGTTAACGTACGATTTTCAAATTTAATTTCTTCCCGGACGCGAAAACCAGGTAGCGGATGGGCTCTCTCGACTGTCACTCAAGGAAACTGAAAATCATCATCATCATCATCATCATCATACACGTTAGCTAGAGGTGGGGAACACAGCTACTGTGCCGCAAAAAAATAATAAAGAGGATGATAATGAGAGGTTACTGGTGTCTTCACTGAGTAATGAACCAATCTCAGCCCTGACTAAGGAAGAAGTTCAGAAGGCGACTCAGAAAGATGAGACACTCTGCCGCGTTTAGGGATTTCTGCTAAACGGTTGGCCACGAAATTACAAGATCACAGGCGAGTTTCGTCCGCACTACGTGTTGCGTCGCGAACTTCATTTATAGATGGATGTTTAATGTGTGGCGAAAAATTTGTGTCTCTTCGGAGCTTGATACAAAAGATCATGCTATGTGCTCACGAAAGCCACCCTGGTATCGTTCGTACGAAACGCAAGGTTGACGCGTGCTTCTGGTGGCCCAGAATGTCACGCGAAATAGAAAAACTTGTTCATGACTGCTCTTGATGTCAAAGAGCAAACAAGAATTCAAGGCCGGTTTCATCCCCTATACAACCCATTGACTATCCTATGCGACCATGGGCCAAGATAGCTGTTGACATCATGGGTCCATTCAGCTCAGCGCCTCAGCATCAAAGGAACTGTTTGGTGGAGACCTGCTTCTAGAGTAAGTGGCCGGAAGTCCATTATTGTGGAGATGTGAGTACTGCCAGCATTATTAGATGGCTGTAATATACGTTTTCCCGTGTCGGATTACCAGAGGAGATAGTGACGGACAACGGGCCGCAGTTTACAAACCACGAGTTTCATTCGTTTCTTCACGCTATCCAACACTCACGTACAACGCCGTATAATCCAGCGGCAAACGGCATGGTAGAGCGGTTCAATCGATCCTTGAAAGAGGGTATCCAAACTATTCGTTTATCTGATACAGGTTGTGAGGATGCAGTTCTAGAAGCATTATTTTTTTATCGAACCGCACACTACTAAGCCACAGACAAAACGCCAGATGAACACATGCTTGGGCGTGCCCTTCGGACAAAGTGGAATGCCACACTTTCTATTCCTGCAACCAATAATTCCAAGGAGTTAGATCGCCGCCATCGATATCAGACCACTTACCAAAAGCATACTACTCCGCTCCAACCCGGAACATTCGTGCGCATGAAGGTAAACGCTGCATCAAAAGGGCAGCCCACGTTATTAGATCCGATAAGAATAACGCGTGCAGGTGGGACAGGCACCTAGTGGCTGGAGAATGGCCGCACAGTCAAACCCCGGAGATTATCCACAAGTATCAGACGAACGGAGTATGTGTCACCAACCTTCACTGACGAAACGACGCAAAGCACGTAGCTCGGTGGGACGAGCAGAGAGCAAAGACGACCGAATCGATATGGTTTAGACGCATCACATGATTAAGAGGAGAGGTAATGTTGTGTATTCGGTCAGCACGCTTGCCAGCTAGTCTAGACAGACAAGTGCGCACAACCCCAGACACACACAAAGCGTCCAAATCTCTGCTTCCCTATTGGCTCATCCTTCTCCTTGCGACACAATGTAATCACCTAATTAGACATTGGTCAGATTACAGTAGTTCGTTTACCGGAGTGACCTTACTTCGGCTCGTGTATTTGAGCTTTCGCATACAACAGTGGTTTAAATAATTAACTTGTATTACATGATTGCTATCTTTTAAATGTGAAGCACGTGATGAATAAAGAGGTACAGTAGCTTCTCAACCATATTTTTGATGAAATATTAATGCGAACCTTGAGCCTGATGTCCTTCAACAGGGTTGCTAATGTCCGGCTCCAGACTTGACAATGAGAGTTGAAGATTTCTTGCTTTGATGTCCAGTCTGTTTTTACTTTTAATGTGAGAAACTACTACTGAATCCACATCAAGCCAAATACGTGGAGATAAAAGCAAGGAAATATATTTCAGCTAGTTCCCACAGTTTGGGTTATTTGTTAGCGACATCGGTCTTTATCCAAAAATCCTTCTTATACTGCGTGAATGGGGATTTTACTAAACTTTGAAGCTCAATGAGACTTTCCTGGATGCTAACCCTAACATTGCAGGGCTGTACATCAAGTGGATCCAAAACCCAAATAGTGATTGCCATGTCAATCAGAGCTTGAAATCTATTTTTCATTTCGTTTCGGATTTGTTGTGAATAACTTGTATAAACAACCACGTCTTTATCCTTCAGCTCCTTCGTAAATGTAGCGAGAATTAGGAACTGTGAAAATTCCCGACGTCCGATATTTTGGGAATACACTTCCAGCTTGTTAATAAAAGCGAGAATGGTTCCCTTACTTGAGATGAGATCATTCAAGTTGCTTTGAAGGGTTTTATTTAGTACGCTGAGTGTTTCAAAAATATCAGCCAGGTAAAACACATCAGGTTTAGCTGCTAACAGCTTTCTTTCCTAATCACTTCCAGAGTGGAAAGTGATAGTAGTGTCCCAGAATGCAACAAAGCGGCGAAGACAGTTGCCTTTGGAGAGCCATCTAACTTCTTTGTGTAAGAGTAGCACCTAGAAATCTTTACTGTTCTCCTCACACAACTGCTGAAAAATACGATCTGGAGGTGAGTGCGAGTTGATATTGTCGATAACCATCATAACAGTAGACAGCGCATCATTTAAGCGCTCTCCCAATTTCTTAGCTACTGTGCGCTCTCGATGAATCACACAATTAATTGTATGAACATGAGGCAGAACAATTTGAGATGGGCAAAAATCCTTTACATCTTCCGACCATGGCGGCAACACCATCTATTGCACATTCAACTACGTTTTGAAATGGGATGGGGTTTACAGTCAGATAGTCATTGACCACCTCGAATATAGACTGGCTCTACGTGTTAGTTTTAATACTTTGGCAAACAGCATCTCTTCCAACAATTTATGATCGTTGAAGAAGCGGACATATGTCAGGAGAAGAGCATCATTATCAGGTAACGTAGATTCATCTACTTGTAACGAACATTTGCTGGACTGTATTAAAGTAACCCTGGTATGTTCCATGTCCAGAGCTACGTCATCTATTCATCTGGATACAGTAGTTGTTGAGCGGAATGGATTGAACCGCTTCTAAAGGATTCATGTTCATCACGTCCGACAGTATTATTCACACTGAAGGCACAATATACTTTTCTCCAACATCATATGGACTGCAATTTCTAGCAATTAACATGCTGCTTTTATAAGATGCTGTAAGCCCACTCGTCATTTTGAACTGTTAGAAATCATTTTCTTTAAAGTTGGTCTGTTTTCGAAACTATCGCGCAGCTTTGTAAAAAAATCCAAGGACTTTCTGCTTTCGTCCTTAGGAACAGTTTCCAAATGATTTTTCAGTTTACTTGGTCGCATACTTTCATTAGAAAGAGTGCTCTGGCAAATTAAACACATACGTAGAGTGGGATTTTGAGATGATGCGCTTAATCCAAATGAGAGGTATTCCACGGTGTATTGCCGTCACTTCTTCTTTGTAGAGCAGCTCCTTTCTGAAATATGTCATCGTACATGGTGAATACGTAATGTGTAATATGAATACGTAATATGAAAATGTAATCTCAAATAACATTGCCATTGTTTTATTTTGCTTATCACATCATCAGCACGGGTATAAAATAGCATTTTTGGACAATGCGAAAGGTAGATGTCATGAATGATTAGGGACACTAAATTAATTATTCCTTCACAGTCAGCTTATGGAATGATATATGGTAAGCATACTTATGACATCAGTTGGTGAACAAAATATTAAAATGTAGAAACACAGTTAGAGGCAACCAAAAGGTGGTTCCTGAGAATGCAGTGTAAAATACCATGAATAAGCAAAAGGATTAAAAGAAACAGTGTTGACGAAAGCCAATGGAGCATGAAAACAAAGCGAACATGGAACATGAAAAAGCTTACTGTACTCACATTAATCACGGAAAATTTGGAGCAAACAGTGAGAGCAGGTAAAATGAAGGACAGAAGAGACAAACACGGAAGGAACCGCTAGATGTTTCAACAAACTGGCATGGGAGCGCCAACAACGTAAGAAATCGCCTACATCGGTTATTGCCAAGCGTGGCGCCCAAGGGATGTTGACAACGCATTTGAGTAGTATGAGAAGTATTCTCATGTATATATTAGGTCTATAAGTTGTATATTTCATGACTGTGAGATACAGTCCAACTAGGTGGTCTGATCATGTAGTACGACAGAAACCAGATGTCTAGCCTTATGATATAAATTAACAAACCTGCTTGATAATTTGAAGACCTTCGCTGAACTGAATGTTACGAGGGCGTTATAACTCGCCCTAGTCGTTTCCACTCTTAGTCGGAACGAACGAATGTTCTTCAAATAAAGTACGATATGCGCAGAGTAGCCACTCGAATATGGAACGGTGAGGTCTAACGTGACCGAGCCGCCAAACGTACACACGGGCTGAGACGGCAGACAAAAACGCGTAACCTGTTACGACTGCACTCAGACCAAACGACAAAAAATGGCTGATCAGCAAATGAGTTATCAACAGTGGTTGTAACCTGAGGGACACTCCGTTAGTGCCAGTGTTGCTCTGTGCGGAACTGCTGCAGCGTGCTGAGGAGAGCTCAGTTGATTCACTGCAGCTTGCGCAGTGTCCTGAGTTGGTTCAAAGTCCTGGGGATGGCTGGGTGTTTACTTGCCCAGTCTGAGTCCCCGCATGCTGATTGATGTTTGAAGTGAGCCCGGCGAAATCTGCGCAAGGTTCGCGCAGTCGTACCAGCTGCGCAAGAGAAAGTCTGTCTGGTATGGCTTTCGCACGTTCGTAAACAGTGTAAGTCATGTCACTGACCGCTAGTGACCAGGATAGATTAAGGCACAGAGAAAAACGATCAGAAAAAGTAAATTTATTATCGGTGTTATCACAACCCACTTTTCACAGCACGACCCCATATGGCTCCCTTAAAAAGCTTTTCATTCCCAATGCCCCCTGAAATTTTTCTATGGCCCCCAGGGGAGCCACATGGCTCCCGTTGAAAATGGTTGGTGTAGAGCAACTGAAAAAATTGCGACTGCGATGCATAGAAACAATTCACAAAATGCCTTTTAGGTGCCAGTTCAAAAGTGCTATAAACTAAACGATGTGATAAGCATAAGCCTAACCGCTTTGTCTACGGTGTACGAAAAATAGCATTCCGCACAAAAAATATACAAGTTTAGAGACTCGGCATGACATTACCGCAACCAGCATTGACAACACATGAAAAAAGATTTCAGTGATGAAATGCAAGTCCAGGATCTGTAGGCTTACGAACACAATTCTTAACAGGTAAGCCAAAATCTGGAACAAGTTACCAGTTGGAATACGGGCTGCATAGTTGCGACCGAATTTCTCTAAAGCACCAACAACTTCTTAACGAGACGCAACTATTCGGTTGTTCCATTACACAAGTAAGGCCCAGGTTTCATATGACGCAGTAGTTGACTCGACACCATAATCTATTATGTGAATTAGCTGCTTTATGAAGCAGCTAACTTAATAAATAAGTGAATACATGGTATATGCCTCGACAACACAAGACACGGTATAACGTAGTAGTCTGATCAAATAAGCACAGCGACATTGCATAAAATAGATGACTGGACGTTACTCAATGGGGTTTACAAACAAATTTGGGGTACACTGAAGTTGAGTGTATCAGAAGGATTGATAAATTGGGAACAATAACAACTGGACACAGCAACATTTTCGAACAAATTAATACGGCCATCCGTGGAACCATCTCCTGGGGAACTGCTTCCATATAGGGTATTCCGTCGAAAGGTTTCACCCGCAGTTCTGTGCCTTACCTGGCAGCGTGCCAATGTGGTGTAATAGTAATAGGTATCACCACCTTCATTACACATCTTCAGGGATGTTTGTATGCCTATGTTAGGAGCTATCAAGCCATCCATCCATTGTAGTATTCGGCACATTTCGAGCATAGCACTTTACTTTTTTAGATGACAGAGAGTCAGTGTCAATACTCCTTGCATGAGTACAATTATTAATCTGGAAGTGTCAATCCATCGCCTCAAAAGATCAGCCAAGTTGTTGGCCAACAATGAAATAAGGAAGGATATAAATGAGGGATAAAAACAATAATAACAAATAAGTCCGTTTTCAACGACGTGCAATTCAGCTCATGACATGTGGACTGACCATAGTGAATGGGAAAGTTTCACGATCGTTTCATAAGTTGTTACTAATTGATAAAATGGTTGTAGGTCAGTCAACATCAATCAATTTCGGTCAACCATTTAATGGGCCAATGATTTTCTTCCAAACGTCATTAGCAGATCCGATCTATAATTTTTCTGACCTATCTCTGACCAACGTTTTATATAAGTACGCTAACTACCCGATCATACAGATACAGGTGTCGCAAAACGTTGAAAAGTAAACATTATTTACTTACGTATACACTTAGTTGACAGGTAAAAAGTGTTCTATAGAGTTCCTCACAAAGGGCTATTACTGAAATTTAGTAGTTTGCGTCCATCATATAAGCTATTCACCTGTTTGAAATCTAGTCTAATAGGACGCTCGTAAACCCTCTACATAAATGCTTCATTTTAGCGCCCAAAACTATTACCAAGAGCGTAGTTCAAGGAAATGTTCTAAGTCCTCTTCTTCACTTATTGTGCCTAAAGGATCTTATACCTCTCATAAGCTTCGTGAACTCACACTTATCTGCAGATTAGTTGAAAGTAGTGTGTACGTTCCATTCATCTATATGAAGTAATAAATAGGAAATGCGATCTACAAGCCGTTGAGGCGTGGGCTTCTAAGTTGCAGATACACTTCTCTACATCGAGACGCATGATGACTTATGGATGCCATATAAAGGCAGGATTATCTTCGCTTCACGATGATACCGCTCCACTTAGATATTCTGTCAGAGATTTAGGACTGTGGTAGTTCAGCTCCCTAAACTTCAGCTAACATGCAAACCACATGGTGAACAAATCAATGCAAGTAGTTGGTTATCTATGTCAGTTACTAAAGCTGAAGGAAACAGAATGGTGGCTTATAAAATCAGTATATGGTAGAGGTTTTGGCTCCTATAAAAATGGTCGCAGATTCGAGGCCTGCTATCTCCACTTTATGAGAAGAAATGACATCAAAACGCGTCGCGTTTTCGGGGCGGACAACATTCAATTTCCATCTGCTTCGGCTACGGTCCTAGAGATTGCGGTGACCAAGGTTCAATTCAATATTCATCGCAGTCCACATTGAGATTGTCGGTCGCAATCCAATCACACAACGTGTAATCCAAAATCGACCCTCCAGTATAGGGCCTGTTAGTGTATACTTGCAGCCACGTTTAACAACTCGGCAAATTTAGCTTGTAGACCATAAAAATGTTCGACGTGCCTTAGCAAACGCATTTACGGCACTGATCATAGCGCTTTTAACTCTTCAATAATTTGTTCTGCGAATAACGACTTGGTTGTTTGCATCCGCGATACGTGTTTCACACACATGAAAGTGTCCCCTTTCCCTGGCCAACTTATACGAAAATATGAGGAGTGTCGAGAGGAAGTGAAGGAATTTATACGAAAGCGCCGTGCATGATGGAGGTATACACTGTAGAAAAATAATCTTGTGGATCTGAGCATACTGATATACTTCCGAACGCTGCTTTGGAAATTAGATCCCAAAGCGGTTATGGATTGTCGTGAATATTATCAATTAGGCATCCTTATAGAAGAAGAAACCAGGCTTCAGGCCAACATTGAAAATGCAGTCTTGGAACTTGACGTGCCCCTGCTTCTGTTGACCTCGTTGCGCAAGAACAGGAACCGCCGCGTTAGCGTTATCGCGTACCTGAACTTTCTATGGTGCACATGGACGAAAAGTATTTTTCGCTACAGCTCGTAATGTACCAAATATTTAAACGTAAAATGGAAACCCAAGATACTTGAACGGCTACCGTACCATTTTGTCACCTAATATCTTTATTTCTCCTGGATGTCTTGACCCAGAAGCTGAAGATTTATGATGGATTTACGAATGCTGTCTTCGAACACCTAAAGTTCGAGTTGTTTATATATGCTTGTGATTTTAGCAGGTATAACACCGAATTCATTAAACATCCTGAGTTTAAAAAAAAACTTGGCGCCATTGATTTCCGGATTTTGAAGCATCCGCCGTGTCTTGGATTGTGACATGTAATCTCGATGGTGGCCTCGGTTGACTTTGAAGTCAGTCTCTGCCAATGCGATCACTGGGACCGTCCTCGAAGTAGTGAGTCTCGGTGTAACTCTCTCCCATCCCAGCACTCCATGACCGACGGTTTCTTCCTGGTTTGGACGCATCAGCCGCTATCTCTAACCAAGTTAGTAATGAGCCCAAAATAGATGTTTATTAAAAATTGAAAATGTTCCCTGTCTGCAATCAAGCACCACTTGGTAGCTAATTATGCCGCCATAAAGGCTAACCCCAGAGACTTCACTCACTGCAATGACCGAGAGTTCGAGCAGTGAAAGCGCTTTCCTCAAAACATTGGGAGATCGCGCGAAAAATGGCTTTCATTTGTTTAAGCTTATTTTAAGACGCGGAAGTAGTATGATCAGTTAACTAGTTACCCAATCATCATCGTTATCATCATTACACGCTCGCTAAAGGTGGGAAACATTTCAGCTATTGCGCGGCAGTACAACTGTTTACCTAAACTTCTGCTTTTACATCTATTGTCCCGTTAATTTTCATTTGTGCAGCCATCTCGTCCCAAAACCTCAAACGACTGCGTAGGCTAAAGAAATGCGCTTAAACGCAAAAACTTTACCGCAGTGAAACGTCTGCCGACCGATAGGAAAATTGAATTGCGTCGCCGCAACCAGATATACGTACAAACCATATTAGGGAAAATTACGGAGAAAAATAGAAAAATGCTAAGATGGTCAAACGGAGTCACCCACGAGATCATATTCTGGTCTAATTATGGAAGAATGAAACCATAATTTCTGCGACCAGGACTGCAGTTTAGTCAACGACATGGGAATAGGATGCCTAAGATATACAAAAATTTAAACAAATTCGACAAAATGGTTAAGGATTTGCCGAAAAATAGTATAACAGATCCTAAATGCACAAGTAACCAACGGCAGATTGTTTGAGGAAGGACGGGATCAGATATGAAATATAAAGAGTACGAAAGCTGTATACTGAAGAGCAAAATATTGATGCGATAGAACAATGAACGATGAAGTTATACGGGTTAAGAAGCGCTGCTTTACCAGCCTCGTTGGATATTGAAATAAAAATGATAATGGCAATTATAATAAAACAGCACATTAAACATGTAATAAATTTACCGTTTGTTTCGCTGTAGTTCTGCAATCCGCGTAGATTCACAACACCCACGGTTAACATTGAATAAATCCAAGGTACACTCCAGGAGCGGCGCTAAGTAACAAAGTGGATGAGTACGTCATCCAACCGTCTTTTACTGTTATTCTCGGTGCAGCGAAAACCGATTCTGGAAGAGCCTTCCGCGAGTGACATACAGGAATGGGAATGAAATTCTTGCGGCACTCCAGACGGCATGGTATGGTGATATCACGAGAAGCAAATATGTATCATTTTCACTTTAAACTGAACATTCTGCAAATGAGACCGGATGTTTTATAAATCAAACTGGGGACTGTTTATTTCAAAGAGAAAATCAGCAATCTGTTAGCAAGTTTTGGTGAGTAGGGTGACTGAGTGATGTTCAGGCCACATTGCGCTCTGGCTAATTTTGCGATTGTGGTTATCCTTTGAGTAAACGTGGTGAGCTAGTTCTCCCTTGTCTCCCTATCGGCCTTCGCGTATTGTGTGCGCGTGTGTGAACCTGCGCAGTTTGGCGACTACGAGAACAGTGTAGGCTGTTATGACTACAACAAACCTGGCATAAGTTTCGTGGCTTAGCACAAATCGACAAAAATGAACGAGGAAGAATGAGAAGGCGCATTTCCGAGACAGCGACGGTGCAAGCGAACGCCACTGACGTAGGAAGAGATCCTTATCAAGGGTGTGTTTGTCAACGGCGAAAGCATTCGCGAGCCTGCTGAAATAGCCAATATCAATGAAAGCACGGTAAGAGACATGATCAATGTTTACAGGTGTCAATGTACCACTAGCATCCAGCGTAAGTGCATAGGAAAACATAGAGTGAATCTATCTCCAAACCTCCTAGGTTTGGTGGAGTCACAAGGTCCAACACTAATTTTATAGTCACGCAACTGTACAGGCCCACACACACGCACAAAATAAGCGAAGGCCGTTAGGAAGAGAGGGAGAAAACTAGGTCCCGACGAGACGACGCTCATGATCAAGAGAAGAGCTTGCACAATCGCCTACTGCTTGCACAATTCTGTTGCATTCGTGTGACCACAATGTGGCTTGAACATCACCCGGTCACCTTACTCATCAAAACTTGCTAACAAATTGCTGATTTTCTTTTTAAAGTGAACAATATCCACTTTGGTTTACAAAACATCCAGTTTTAAGTGAAAATGGTATAGAAGGTGAGAGATCGCGGATTATCGGCGAAATTGCTCCTCCCAAGTGCTGCTAAAAATTGACGTCAATAAGTTCTTATACACCAAAACTGCCTGCAGCATATGCTGCCCATGTGCTCGCACGGCAGTGGTTACAATGGGGTACTTTCGCCCTATCATCGCTGACATTGAGGTACACTTATTCGATACCACCTACTATGAATTTCGAAACCCGTTCACACGTATTCGACATGATATCATGATATCCATGCGTACACTCGGAAATGACCAAAACGGATTCTCTTGTTTCCCTTTCGCGAGTAGTAACCACCGCTACCACACACACCTTGACATAGCAGCCTTCATATAGATTGTTTTGCATTATCTTCCGACGGTGTCACTGCCTGTACTACACGAGACGCATTTGCTCACATTATGCTGGTAATTAGATATTTCCTACGCCCCATTCTTCCTCAAAAGCCCTATTCGCTATCGCCATTTCATTTCTCATGGTTTCCTCCTTTACTGGATCCTACATATTCTCTATTACTACTGCTGCATTGAGGCAAATTGTCATTTCTAGACTTCATTTGCCCGTTTTATGGCCATTCCTGGAGGTTTTATTTTGTCAGCTGTTTGTCAAGCTAGAATGAAAGTGCAATAAAATTTGAAAAATCCCACCCTTTGAAATCCTTTAACTAAATCTTATACTTGTAATGAGTACGTTCCTTTTGCATCTATTTCATACATTGATGTACCCCTGCGGTCGATTCTTAGGAAAAGGAATTTATAGTCCATCTCAAGAATTACACCTGCTATTTATTTACACCGAACTTGAAACCTACCTTCAATTATCTTTTATCCATTTATCTGCTGACTCGTCATTTCTCTTCCATGTCACCGCTGGGGACCAGTGCATTGGTTCCTTTCAAGATGATCGACTATGTACATTTTATGCAGCCTATTATTTAGAATAAGTGAAGTAATCTTCAGCCCACTCTGGAAGCTCCAATTGGTTTGAATTTAGCGGTTGAACCAGTAATCGTAGTAACGATATAAACTGCATTTAGCTTAAGTCTATCGCCCCATATTTACTTATGTAGTTCTGACACAAATGGAAAATGTTCTCTTCCTAAATGTGTGTATCAGCTTTAGTATTCCCGATAATTTTCGATCAAATCGTGATCGGCCTGTTTGCAAATGCTTGTGACTGTTTGGTCATGCTTTCCCACATATCTCGTAAAAAGGGAGAAACTTTTAATATAATTCTGGCTATCCCGAGTAACGAAGTCTGCCCCGCACGTCTAAAATTCCTCAAAGGAAATGGTTGCATGAGCTTTTCAAATGAGCGCCTCTCATGAAAGTTTTCGGTGCAGATTGGTGGGAGGATGACAACACAAGAAATCAATGTGCAATGCGCATATTCAGCTATCGAACAGTCATCCGGGATTGGACGATCCTTTCAGATAGTAGCTGTAGAATGAAATGAGCACATTGGTAAGGTTGATGCAACAGATCAATGAGGTAGTTACTCATAGAGGAGGATGCCCGTAGTATCTGTCATCAACCTTAGGATACAGCATAGCACGGAACACGTAGCCGGATAATGACACAACAGCTCGTAAGTCTCAATAGAGTCAGGACACATGAGAAAAATGTATTCCCATGCGCTGTAAGAAAGATGCAACTTTTTATCCAAATAACATCTTTAACATGAGTTCCATCATTTGCAATGCAAATGTTGATGCACTTTGCGAAGTTTTTGTGAATTGAATGCAATAAATCAACATCGGCGTTAATCGTGTTACATTCACTCCATATGATTTTTGTTGAGTACACTTTCTCTTCGGGTGAAATGGATGCTTACCACCGGCTTTTCGAAAACCATCCACACACCTCAATTCGCCCATCAGAGTTGTCCTCTGTTAAGTGATGCAAGATTTGTAACCTGCATGGATGAAACTTATGCTTATTAAAATTTGACCGACGGTTGATTTTGGAACAACAAACTCCATATATATCCTGCTGATAGATTTTTTGGGACTTGCATACATATTAGACACCACAATATCTTTCTTTTTGACTGATACCCTTGGTCGTCCAGGACGCGATTGGTCCATGATGCTGACTATTTCCCTAGAGTTCCTAATCGCAATCGTCACCGTCGAAAAACCAATTTGAATTCTCCTCGACATACATCTGAAATCTTTCGATATAACCATCCTTCACATCCACAGGGAAGCACCAGCTTAATTCGCTCTCCCTTTGACAAAGTCATGTTTGAAGTGCGGAGGCAAAAAAAATCCGTTAAAAATTTCAAATTTTATTTTGATTTAAAGAAAAACATCCAAGTATCCTATGTGTCCTGATCTCACGGATATTATGTGGAGAAAAAGGAATGCCGATGTTGACTAGGTGAGGCCTCTCGAATAACTGCAGGCACTCTACCTTGGTGAGTATGGCTAAGCGTTGGCATCCGTTTGAGTGAAGTTCCGGAGTCGGTGGGGTGATAGAATTGCACGAACAAAGTGACCAGACTGTTTGACTTGGTTTAATGCCAGGTTTTACGTAAACGAGGATCTCGAAAGATGCCATATGTATCGCGGAACTGCAACCCACATATTCGATCAATCGCTCCCACCTGTTATGCACTGACCTAACAAGCTGACTTTTCCGAAAAAGAGTATTCGCATGATGACTTTTTCTCATTTATATCCAGTTGGATGGTACCCATCCAACGGGTACCATCCAAATTTTCTCTCTTCATCGGCCCGTTATACTCATCATTGTTGTAGGAATGCGAGTTGAAAACTGGATAGTCAAGTCAAGGTATCCAGATTGGCGCATTCTCAGCATTTTATAGTATCAACTGCGGATTAAATAAATGACATCTTGACAAATGGAAAACTTTATAAATCGATACAAAAAGGGCGCAATGGTGGCACTCGAGTAAAAGGGCCTGCGTTCTTGAGCACTTAATGAATTGATAAACAGAATCCTCGTGTCTTTTCCAGCCGACAGAGTATAGTTTTGTGAGGTCTCTGTTCGTAATCGTTCTCGAATTCCAAATGTTCGTGGCCAAAACCAACAGAACGCGGTATGTGGGCTTCGCATTCAAAATATCGGTATGGTTGACCTTGAAAGTACTTTGGGCAAGATAGCTGTCAAAGGATTCTTATAAACCTTATTATATCCGCAGTAGATAAAAATGATGTTCAATGAAAAGGCAACGGCCGATTTAAAGGCCCCGCTCACAACATATTTGAGTACACAGTTGTATTCCGTCCCCGAAAAATCGGCTGAGTAGAGTCAGAACAAATACAAATATTCGTGAGCACAAAGGGATGCAGTTTTAATGTGCTGTGACCAGTTCGAGAACGCGCATTATCGGCCTTGTGGACTAACCTTCCAAGTGATCGCAGCTTTTGCTGGTTCGTTACCCTATTGAACGTTCTCTGGCCACCAGAACTGATTGCATGGAGTTAGATGCATGCAATTCTGCTTGTGGTTTTCGCTCACAGATTGATCTCACCCGCACATTATATCGGGCCTACGAAACGCACAAGGTTCATCGGCTTTCTATGCAGTGACGAAGAAACGCGGATACGGTTTATCCGGTAGCCTAGCAACTGACAGGTAACAATCGTCGCGGACGAAACAAATTATCGTTGTTCAGCCTCGATTCTAAAAACCATAGACTACGAAACTGATAACTATGACAAAGAAGTGTTTGCCATGTGCAATGAAGAAACAAGATTGGAAACGGTTATTTACGGTGAAAAGCAATTTCAACTTTGTGACTCCAGGTAGTCTAAGCAGTGGTGATGATGGGACGCTATTCAAATACTCCTCATGATTTCCAATCAGCTCATAGCAGAGTCGGAATCTAGGATGTGGTAACTGACATGGTGACTTATGTGATAGATGGTTAAACATCGGTGGAATTCACTCCACGTACCTGAACAATGTGGGAGGCATCGTATGGAAAGACAGATCATGTCAACACTGTCAACTGTTCAAAATAAAGCTGATGAAGATGCGTAGAGATTAGATTGAACGTGGAATCAATGAATTGTTGCGGTATTGTTTCACATCTACCGTGTAATCAATGCAAGCCAATCGGTTGCCTATGAGATCAAAAGCGGTCAGTGTACGCAACTCAGCAGCACGCATGTTCGTTATCCGATCGGGGTGAGAAGTGAAGTAAAATAAAACGTTGAGAACGATCATGGCGATGTGAGCAGAAAAGAGTACACTTGCAAAACAACTCTAAAAGATGCTGCTTTCAGAATGGCAGGTTACATGAATAAGAGCACAGCATAATTGCTCAAGTATAGATCTATCAAATAAATCCCAATATAAGACAGTGCATGATTCATGTCGTGCCACCCACTAAGCAGATGAAGCCATAGTACAAATGTATACCGATTTGTTATGTATGAGAAACTGCATAAATACAAATTGCGAGCGGAAAAATCGTTGTCAACTCAGTGCATATGTTTCATCATATGGCGCAACCGATCGCGCAAAGCGATTTGCTTGTCTCTGAAGCTACGCTTTGCCTTCTGCTTTACTTTATGTTTTATCATCTGGAAGGCTTTTCTTTTCGATTTCTCACGATTGGTGGTGCTGGCGTGCGGATTCATTCGGTTAACCTGGAAGTGAGAAGCGAGCAATCGGGGCAAAATGAGGTGAGAGACTTGCATTAAATAAAAAACGTCAGCTACTGCGAGGAGATTCTGGAGATGTTGGGCAGAGAAACACGGCTACAACAATGTGGCTGATGAGGTCCATAGTTAGTACAACTGCACTCGGCCCACTAAATGTCTGGGACAAATGCACGGTTGACTCGTTTTAAATAACCAAAACAGAGCGGATTGATGGAGGTAGCCTACATGTGTTATCGGAGCATAGCGGATACATGGACTGATCGGCTGTTCCTACTTCAATATTTGCGAGCAACAAAAATGAAATCAAAATCAGCAGATTAGAGCAAGTTGCAACAGCTTCGTGTGAATAGTGAGTACGAGGTTAGACCAAATGAGCTGGAGCAAAACAGAGAACACAAAACAACTGCCAAATGCATCATGATGAAGTCGAGGGCAAATTGGAGATATCACTCCTGGGATGGGGTAAAAGTAACTTGCTTGCTAAGTAACTTCGAGGCGCGGATCATGTGTTGAAATGTTTCCAACACTGTAGCGAATGGGATGCAGTGAATTGGCCTATTATGGAGGTTCTAGGTCGGAGTTGCAGACATAAGGGAATAAAAAAAGCATCTAAGTGAAAACTCACTATTATGATGCCTGAGTATATGTTCGTGGATTAGTGTATGCAACAATGATAGACGCCAGAGTTGAATAACGCAGTTGCAAAGAAAACACAAAACCGAGAAGCCAATGCTCTGACCCAAATTTCGGAAGAGAAACAAAGCAGTCACCAAATCCACATCGCTTACTCGTAAAACGAATGCAGTAAGCTTAACAGTAGGTCACACACATAAATGAGGTTACTCCTGTACAAGTCAGCAAAATTAAGTCCCCGGCAAATCGTCGGTAACACGGTAGGCTGAAGTGGAGTGAATGCAACAGAATTGCATGCAAAAAACCGATGGATTCGGTTGTTTAATCACAAAGCCAACGTGCCTACTCTGATAAGGGTCAAACTAGGCTAAGTCACGCTGCGACTCCTGAAGTTGGACGAAGGTCCACAGGAAGCTGTTCCCTGAGTCCCACACTATGTAACTGAACTGAGTAGGCCCACTACCACCATAGCTAAAATCGATGTGTGACCAGAATAAGAAAAGCATATGCGTAGGGTCTCATTTTCGGCTCAAGCTACCTCTGTCCGAAGAGTATACAGTATGAGAAAACCAGTCGTGGTGTGTGGTGTTGGAAGCAGGCAACAGAAATACTATCCACTTCGGATAAAGACCCAACAATCGTATACCATGGCTCAAACAGATTGCGTGTCGAAATCCGAACGCACAGTGGGCACTCCAAAACCCAAGGATGAAGCGTCTGGACAAACTTCGTTTGTATGCATAGGTCCGGTTTGCAACCGAATAGCGATTATCTTTCCTTTCGCCAATAGACAGCATCTGCTCACAAATGTATAGCACCCGGGCATCTAGAAAATAAGATGAAGCGCCACAACTGTACTCAACCTCGTGCACTGGAAAGTGTCAGAGTTGATTATGTTCTGCTATTTTAACTGCTTTCGAATCCATCTTAGGTGAACGATAGGTGGAGATTGCATGAGAAATTAGCATGGAACGGAGAGGGTTTCCATGTCGTTAGTTTCAGTTCAGTGGGTAAGAAACGAAAGCTTATTCGTTGTTTATACGAAAGACGAATAGAGTATACAGGGCAAACGCGATAGTGAATGGGCGCAGTCTCAGCTAAGTCGTGCTCGAGCGAAGTAGGTGGCTAAAAATTCATCCTAGTGCACACGGAGCTGTGTGAGTCAAGGGTAAAACACGGTTCTATAGGAGAATCATTGTCTTCAAGAAGTGACGCAATAGTGGAGCCGACCATACGAAGGCGTAATAACGTCACAACTAGGACACACCGTGCGGCTGATTCACTGGAAGGATTAATTTAAACATAATTTATGCACAATAAACCGATACTAAGCGCGTGATAATCACAAATATCCTGTGGCAAGCATAATTCCCATCCATTTTGCACAACATCTCAGTTACGTCCATATTGGTTGGTAAACGGAAGTGAATTACTCGATGTAGACTAGCGAACACTGAGCGAATAAACCAGAGGACCATGATTAGGCTCCACAGTGAAGAACGGAAGACAATGAGGAGCGCTACAACTGGCGTGTTCGAATCGCACACGAGATGTTTCGGACACCCGAAGGTCACACATGAGTGGAACAATGTTGTTTACTGGTGAAATGACATATGATCGTTGTTCGATTGCAAACCGGCCAAGGTGCACAAAATAAACTTGTTCAGATCAACTGTCTACCCAGGCCACAAATCGTTCTCATCAGATGAAGCGCGGCATTAGTGACTACATAGCCCGATTCACTGACTGGTTGCATTGTTGCCGGTCCCATATATCGTGATATTGCAGCCGATGGCTATACAAGTGAAGCAAGAACCTTCAATAACTTGTGAAGGCAGATAAATCGTATTATTTGACCACATGCAGTGTATTTCCAGCATCCCTTAGGATTCAATCCAAACTTACCTCATTCCGTATGTAGGGAGTCTTCAGTAACTGAGAAAACCATAACCACTCAATCACGCTCCTATCCTACACTTTAATTCCGACTGGAAGTCAGCATACAGACAAAAGAGGTAGAAGCACTTGAATATACAATAAATGTACAAGCGTGTGAAAGTTTCGTGGCAGAGAAATCAAGGTGAAACTATATGACTGTGGCATTACCTTATAGCCGTATTTCTCTCGTCCTGCTCTTCCCTCCTCCACGGCTTCCAAGCGTTCAGCCTTTGATTGTCTCGGGCGCTTCACAAGCCTGGTAATGGCACTCAGGCTGACTAGCTGACTTTTGAGCCCCTCGTTAGCGTCTTCGTCTTCATCCGAATCCACTTCAAAGGACTCCAGCTGATCAGCTTTCCGCTTAGTGCCGGATCCCAACGAAGCGAACCGTTTCTATAGGTGCCGAAAATGAAGCAGAAAGGAGGAAACGTATCAGAAGGAAGGATATCCAGTTGAATGGCGTATGGAGCAATAGGACGAAATTCACGTATAAAGCGGTCGCGAAGCTGCATTTGTATTCAAAGAAAGCTCTTTCCCGAGATAGAATATGATGCCCAGCAATGCAAATGAAACACAAAACCAAGTGCCAGATGGATAGTATGAAAGCAACATCCGAAAAGCGACTGAACGAATTTTGTTAGCCGACAAAGCGAAGGATGTCCGCGTGAGAAGTAAGAAAATACAGACAACACTGCACAGACACAACCCGAACGAGGCCAGCTAGTAATGCCTGTGCGAGACAACAGATCTAAGTTCAAGTGGGTTTGTGAAATTGTCTAACTAAAAAATGTACAATGGAAATAAGTGCAACGTATGATTAAATGGCTTGGGTAACAATAAGAAACAATGTATAAAGAAGCTACAACATAGTCAGCATGTGGGTACCAACCGAGTTTCATATGAACGATGTATACGCACCTGCTTGGTTTGTTGATACTTCCGCATTACTTCGAACTCTTCTTGCGTGAATACGCGAGAAGAAGCAACCTCAAGTGCTTTGCTGGCAAGCGTCGAAGGGTCTACTTTAATGTTGAAAATTGTTTTTTCTTCGTCAGAAGAATGTGGTACGTCGACCCAACCATCGTCATTCTTGCTATCACTAAGATTCGCTCGTGATTCGTCGAGGTCTGAATTGACCGAGCCATCCGAATCCGCGCAGGTGCCACCCTCGTCCATATCAACACCACTGGAGACCTCTTCGTCGCTATCCTCTTCTGATGAACATTCGTGAGACCCGGCTGCGAAGAATAAAGGAAACGTTTGATGATTTAGTGAAGTCCAATCTTGTGATTACGAAGTAAAATGCAATGTACGAGAAATAAAGAAACTTTTATTCTCGAAGAACGCCTCGATAGGCATAATCATAAACGAGCATGGATGAAGAAAGCGTAGAGGCACCAGGACTAGACACCAGACATCTGGGACACATGGATACCGAAGTACGCGAAGGCGATGGATACCATGAAACGAAAAGGTAATTATGTTTAGTGTCAAGATGCCAGCCACAAACAGGTTCGTCCTCTTAATCTACGCAATCGGACAGTTGAAAAGCAAGTAAACAGAGACACTGGTAGCCCTATTCACAATTACTATACCACCGGAATCATAACGGTGACATCCTTAGGGTTAAATAAAAATAAAAACAGAAAAGCACCAAAGCAACAGCTAACGTGATCATTCTCTCCAGACAACTCGGCAGACTATGTCCGAACTTGGTGACGTGAGTGTATTAACAAAAATCATCAAGAACATGATAAAGCATCTGATGTTTCGCCGCAATACACCTTCCTTTGTGAGGGTAGTTATCCAAACTTTACTGTGACTCCGTAGGTACGGTAGGTAAGATCAAGGAAAATAGCACAGAGAAAGTAACAACGATCATGTTAGGGTCAGGTTAACTCGAATCGGTGTGCATCGATACACTAAAGCCCGACAGTGCAACTGGATGTAATGGTGCTTTTTAGCTGTTTACGGACACAGGAACAGAATGCGAAACCCAAAACGCTTTCAGTTGACAGTACGTATAAGCGGTAGTTAGTTCGAATCCCGGACTAGCCAAGTCCAAAAAGCAGCGGACAAAGGCATCAAACAAACTTCCATTGGTGTCGGAAGATACAGCGTTCGTTGTTTATATCCAAATGGCTGACTGCAGGGTTCCAAGGAAATAACCTAGGAGAAGATTCCGTTGTACCAAAAACTACCAGAAGCAGGTAAAACACTCCCTGACTGAGTTTAAGTTGAAGTGCTGCAAAAGCGGCCCCGTTGGATGGTACCCGGCAAATGTGGGCTCCTCCAAGCCTATGTTGAGGCCACCGGCAAGGCAAGAGGGTTTGGAATGGTCCTGCAAATTGGTATTTCATCGATATTACTTTGTTACTACATATTTATAAGTAGTATGGCTTAAGTGCAAAAGTGTAGTCGCACTGATCGGACAGTGATGGAAATGACCGCATTTATAGTGAATGAACAGATGCACTGCATACGCTCCCTTTTCTTCTTAGTATTTAGCATACAAGGTTCCGTATATTTATGGGCATCTATTTGTGCAAAACAAACCGGACATTTTGTTTTAACACGCCATATCTTACGCAATTGAACGATCCCACACTGAAATGAATCCGCAGCACAATCTCCCTATCCAATCGCGGTATTTTCACCTATCTAGATTATACGTTTCTATTTTGCTTTATAATTACCAATAAAGAACTATGGTTACTTCAATACAATTTGTTATGCATTTCACTAGCAATTGTTACAGCCCAGACCGTGTTTACGCTGTGCTGTCAGTCCACCGTTAGCGATTTCTCCAGTAACCGCTTAAATGATCCAGCTCCTTTAACATCCCTGAAAAAGTTGACGTCCGACATCCTTCTAGCATCCAGCTACTTTCTGAATACGGGCTTCCACATCCGATTATTTTGGCTACAAGTTCGTCTCTTCTGTTACCCCTGAGCAAGGTGCATTTGGTCCTCACTGTGCTCTAGGGTTTCCATCGAAACTATCCAGGAGAAAGTCAAGTGGTAACGATCTTGCACTGATAATTATCAAAATGCCGATTGGCTGCCAAACGGTTTGGATGTCCAATCCAAACCACGGTACCCATTCGATCCCCATAGAGAAAGTGTCCAAGTTTGCTCTCGATTGAACCAGTTGCCCACTGTGGCCTTCCTGTGCGACAGTTTCTTTGCCCCGTGTAAGATCAACGTGCATGCGTTCTTTTTCATTATCGCATTAATGCCTTTTGGCGCAGTGCGCTGTGGAAGCAGTAAAGAATTCAGAGTACCGAGTTTTCTACCTATTAGCGCTTCCGCTAGTGACAGCTGGTTTAGCACCTTGGGGCTGGAATTGATCTGTGACGGCAGAAAGGAAACATCCAGAAACTTGTGGGCAGTCCCTTCCCACTTATCTTAAGTTATGTCCGTTTAAACGTACCAACAAAGTGCTCTGTTTGCCCACTGAAACGATAAGAGCGGTGTGCAATGCCGTGTGTAATATCTCGAGTGCACAACATTTAGTAAACTGTGAAGAGGCGAATTGAGAGCAACTGCCGGTTACCAAAGTCTCCGGTTTCCATGCCAGCGGAAAAGTTTTCTCAGTGTGCTAAGTGCTGCGCCGCTTGCTGTACGTTTCAAGAAGACACTCCAGTCAACTTGCTGAAGAAGTCAACAGCGACAATATACTGTTGCCCATGCAAAGGACCAAAGAAATGCGCGCTCGCATGACTTCATTGCTAAGGACCTTTGAATGACGTGCAGACCTCGATCCGGTGATCTGGGACCAATAAGTGCCTGTTAATTTCAAGAAGTCCACAATGAATCTGCTGCTGACCAAAACTAAACATTCGTCAACGATAGATAGTTCATCTTACTTCTGGGATAGACCTTGAAATTCACAATCTAAGCTGATTTTGGAGCACCAGATAGCATGGAAGTTGACAGCTTGCCATGAGACGGGATTTCGCGCTCATGCGTTAGGCACCATTTCAAGCTCTACCGGAAGCATTCTGAAGATTTCCAACAATATCTGATTTACTTCTGACTAGAGATAGATCGCTGTAATAACGCCTTCTTCCTGCGCTGGCGCTGCTAATTTTCCCATAAACAGGAATGAGCATCAGTTAGACCTATTGAGTTGAGAAAACGCATGGATTGATAAAAAGTCAGTGTAAACGAAGATATGCTTTCAATAATTTATTATCAGGCTTTTACAATTACATTAAAATCAAAATTTCTACACAGACCCAACAGGCCGTCCGTCAGCCAAACTAATTCTAGTGCGCTATGACAAACCGTCGATCAGGTTCCAATGGTAGTCACGCGCTTGCACAGGTCAACTGTAGTCCGTCCTGGCCAAGGTAGGCTAAATGCGTGAGTGAACTTTTCCTGCGTGCACAGCGCTGGTTCGTACAACCGAATGGCGATGGCTTCTGCAGCGTCTAATATCGGCTTACGGAAATACTTTGATTGACTTTCTGGGGTCTTATAGATTACTTTGAACCAAATATCCGACTTGGTGGCGTGACCTGTATCCACAAGATGCGAAGCGATGGCAGGGTTGGTGGCCTTTTGGCCTCCATTTGCAAATCAGGCCGGATGGTGTTGCCTCACTCTTTCGGATAAGCGCCTTGTCGTGCGACCAATGTAACCTGCTCCACAGGAACAGGTGAAGGAGTAAACACACATTGATTTGGTGCACACAGGCAGCTTATCCTTTCTGTGTAAGTCGTAAAGCCCTGGAATAACCGTGCCCACGGAGCGCAGATTTCCATAGACCGATTCATTGATATAACCACCATTCTTAAGCATTTTGAGACAGACGCACAGTTGATTTTCCATCTGCTTTGTTTTGCCTCGTTCAATAGTTATTTTCAATAAGTTCATATTATCTGCTAGTTTTTCACCTACGAGGTAGAAGAAAACGGCGCTTTTCATTTTTTCGATGTATCTTTAGAAAGATTTGATGGTGGTACGTTAGAACGTCGCGTTTACCGAAAGTGCACTTGGAGTGGACAGTACACAAACTTTCATAGCTTTGTGCCGCGTCGGATTAAGAGAAACTTGGTCCTCAGTCTAGTGAGCCGGGCCGAAAAAATCTGCTCGAAGAATACCCTTTTCGAAGTTACAGCGCATACGAACGCACTTAACGAGAATGGCTACCCAGAGAATTTCATCAATATCAATATTGGGCGAAAGTAGGAGGCACTTACAGTCATAATGGCGGAACGGAAACTTATTTTCCTGCAACCGCCTTACAAAAGGGGAAATAGTAGCACAGAATCTAGCTTAACGTCTGCCGTACACACTCAGGAATGTCTTCTCAGCAACGAGGATGCAAATCCGGTTCACCACTAGCCCAATGGTGAGACTAAACCTCAAGGATATACTGCCTGTCCACAACAAATCAATGTGTGTTTACTCCTTCACCTGTTCCTGTGGAGCAGGTTACATTGGTCATACGACAAGACGCTTATCCGAAAGGGTGAGGGAACACCATCCAGATCTGCTTTGGATATGGAAGCCAAAAGGTCACCAACTCTGCCATCGCCTCGCATCTTGCGGATACGAGTCACGCCACCAAGTCGGCTATTTGGTTCAAAGTAATCTATCAGACCCCAGAAAGTCAATCAAAGTATTTCCGTAAGCAGATATTAGACGCCGCAGAAGCCATTGCCATTCGGTTGTACGAACCAGCGCTGTGCACACAGAGAAGGTTCACTCACGCATTGAGTCTACATTGGCCAGGACTGATTGCAGTTTGGCCTATGTCGTTTGCAAAGATATGCGTCACCACAAAGTCGTAGCCGAACAATGTGGGTGCCCAACGTTGCACCGTACTCGCTGTATGGATATGGATGCCCCAACTTGATCCGAAAGCTGCCAACAACAGCTTATGGTCAGTTAGAAGAGCAAACTTTCATACATCATTATGTGGAATTTGTCTACTGTGAAGATTATGTCAAAAATCTTCCTCTCTATTCGACCGAGACTTTGTACGGCGCGTGACAACTATTTGGCTGCCCGTGTAACTGCCTTTCCTGAAGCATCTGCGGAGTTGTGGACAGTGACTTCGCAGAGGAGTCCGAGGTTACCATGGGATCGTAATGCGTCAGCCGAAGATCGGTACAAAACAGCTTCACCTCCTCAAATGACCGCTGGTATTCTTCGGACCAATTACAGTACTTATCTTCGATCATTAGTTTGTTTTATGGACCACGTAAGCGATGTATGTACAGTAGGAACGGGCTCTAATGACTGATAAGTCCCAAGGACCTTACAGCTGCAGTATCTCGGGACCTGGATCATATAGACTGCCTAAATTACCGTCCCCCTACCAAGTGTAGAAGCGAAGGATGTGATTGAATCCATGTAGGTGAATTTCTCAGGGAGGCAGCTAAATCCATATACCTTAACGAAACCAAGCACTCGATTCAGCCGTTCGAGTAGATAACCAACCCTATTTTCGACATAAGGTCGCCCCAGTATGCTTTGTCAACATCTGCCAGCAGTGTCCATAGTCTGCTGGAATACAGCTACTGCAGACTTGAATCCGAATAAAAGGCAACGGCAAAGAGATGATCTCCAGTAGGTATTTATGGTCAGTAGTTCAATCAAGGCTTTGTGCACGTCGTTCTGCAAATATGCGTCCGATAGCCCCAACTTTGCAAAATATTTGCCCCCTTTAGTACCGCGAACTAGGCATTTTGAAGCGGCAATGGGCATTCAATGTTGCATTCAGACCTGCTGAATGTGATCACTTCGCTTTTTGACCAAAACGACTGGTGTTACCCAAGACGGATGGATAGCTTGGTTAATAATCGGTGTTGCTGAAACGGCATCGGTCTTTAGAGAGAAGTTGCATATACCGATGCTATCCGAAAAACAGCCACATATTTTTCATGCATACTACCGCTTTCGAGGCTTTTGGGTTGCACAGTTGAAAATTTGCACCAAACTAATCAAAACATCAAGGAGGTTAAAACTCTGGACCAAATCTAACCCCACAAGTTTCAAACGAGCGACCATGCGTAGTGGCGGTACAATGCGCTCCCCAATCGGAACACTTGTGATTCTGTCTGGCTACACAAATTGGGTTTCGATCGTCAAGTCGCCGATGCTTGGGTAAACGAAAGAAGGCGGGGATTCCTGTGTCTATTAATTATCGGAAACGAGCCGTGTGGGTTTCGGCACATGGGGTAAGTGATTCATCATCATAATCATCAACAGCAGTCCAAAAATATTGAAAGTCGTGCTACACTCCGGAGGAATGACAGAAGTTCTATTGGAAAGCTGGTTGAAGCATCGCTCAAGGTTACCTACCGAGATTAGGCGCACGGCCACCAGTTGTCAGCACTTCATTGGAACATGTAACCCTAGTAAAATATTTGCCTCCACTGTCCTGCAGAGTAGTAGACACGATAGCACTTGCGGCACCTGACGGGACAGGGAAACACACGAGACAACAGCTCGATCTAGTATGCTCCGTTCTACCATGCACCGTGCCTGAAATTCAAGAACCAATGATCCACACAAAAAACGACGACCGACGAACGGTCGAGTTAAAACTAAACACGAAGTTGTTGTCTACAAACACACTGCTAACCTCAAAAACATTGTCGTGTTTGTATACTAACGCCCAAGGTCTTCTTAGTGAGTTGGCTGAACTTCCAGAACACTGGGCACCACCACCGCGGGATCACATTATGACTACGGAGGCCTGGTTAAGCCTTGAGATAGCAGATTCTGAAGTTCATTTACTTGGTATCTCGCTGTTTCGAAATGATAGAGAGGTGGTGGCGTAATTCTGTATTACAAGGTTATCTTCCGATGTGAACTTACTGACCATTCATAAATCCGTGTCTCAGATTCGCTTTGGTGCTGGCTATGGTTGCGGAACAAAGACACGTCTCATAACTGTGATTTAGCGTCACCAAACTATATGTGTGGAATGGAATCCAAAATAAACCACGTTCTTCAAGTTGCTTTAAGTCATACAGTCACGTTCTCATCCCAGGCGACTTGAATGTGCACGACATGGAAATATTGGCAACCGATATCATGTAATTTAAAGCCTGTTTACGAGAGTTAATTTCCAGCTACCCTCTGTATAACAAAGTAACCACACCCACCAGGTTACGAACTGCTAACAGACCGTCGATCTTGAGCTCACCAACGAAGAACACATGGTCGACGGAACAATTACAAGCACACCACTGGGTCGCATTGACCAAGTGATTCTATTGTTTAACTATGTATGCTGTGCGGAATATACCGAGGAAGAGGATGATAAAGTGCGCACGGACACGCATTACAACGCGTTATCCGCGCTTGTTAAGGAGGCATCTTGGACCTTCTTAACTGCATGCCAGCACAAACCGCCTGGGACACTTTCACAGGGACATTCAGTGCACTGGTAGCCCAGTATCTGAGCAGAAATCATTTCATCGTCAAAGGAGAAGCAAGTATTTCCTGAGGAGCAGAACGCGTAAACGCATCTCCTTGAGGGACTTAGCATGCAGAGTTCACAAGGACTCCCAGAATTCCGAAACCTGGGCTGCATACGTGGTATGTGTGTGAGCATGGTCCGCGGAGACAAAGTGATGCATCAGCAGGAGATAAGGACGCGAATTTGCACGAACTGCAAACTCCCATACAGGCATGTTAATGACCATCGTAAGGTGCAACGCGGAATTCCAGAACTGATAACTGTGATGGGGGCGGGAAAAGCTGTAATCCCGATCGAATGTCACAGGCCAGACCGATAGGGAGTGAGCAAGTTGCCGGAAGCAGACTGATCAGCCAATCAGGAAATAGTTGGCACGTGATCGCGTCCAGCCTACAACCATCCACTGAACGTGCAAGTGACCAACCAGGCGCCAGCAGGCGAAGGAGCGCATACTCGTACACCCTTGAGCCAAGGCTTGTGGCATTGGACAAAGGGAAGAAGCGCGCGGGCCCAATACCGCCAATCGTACATCTACTAAGAAAGTCAAGTTAATTTTAGACAGAGTGAACGTGGCGAGCAAGCATAAACCAATGGAACAGGAGCCAGCGACACAATGTAAATAACAGGGATGAGCCATTAAAATAGACTGTTGTAGATAGTGTATATAGTCTATAAATATTCGAGCGTAATCTTAATAAACGACTTCGTGATCGCGACCCAGTCTTGTTGCTTCCCGGAGGGCAATACGACAGTCACGACTGATGGATGCACGCGGTTAGCAACGGATGCGGCCGATCTCTTGCGGTTCCATTACTCACATACATTGCAGAGTGTACGGGGCCCAACGGTTAGCCATGTTTCTGTTGTCCCACTGTCAGCTTTATCCACTATTACTTTTAATGCAGAAACTGTGTTAAAGGAACTGCTGTCCCTGCGTATCCGCAGCTCTCCTGTTGTCGATAACATTCGACCGAAGGCTTTACAGGCAGTAGCCAGTGATCTGGCGGAGCCTCTGGCTAGGCTCTATCAGCGCTGTATAGAGAAGAACCATACTCATACAATATGGAAGCGAGGGGACATCACTCATATTCATAACAGAAGTAGTCGCACTGACCCAATCAATTACCGTCCGATAGCGCTGCTCTGTGTCTTCCAAGTTTAGGGAGTCTATCATCGCTGATGCACTCATGCAGTATCCGGAAAACCACATGATAGCATCAGGGCAACATGGCTTCCGACAAAAACGCGCATGCACTATGAACTTGCTAATTGCACACAATAGCTGGACTGAAGCGGGAGCCGACTTCTCAATAGTGTTTAATCGTTTAGACAAACGAGTTCTCCGGCATAAGCTTCAGCTCTATGACATTGGTGACTCACTGCTGCGTTGGGTAGGTAATCTCCTGCACGAACGTCGGTTGAAAGTGAGTACGAGAATCCCTGTCCGAGGCAATTGAAGTAGAGCGCGGCGTACCGCAAGGCTCGGGCCTCCTCTAGTTTTGATTTTCATAAACGATCTGGCGAGGGAACTTACTTCTGATTTCCTATTCTTCGTGAATCATATCAAGTTATGGCAGAGCGAACGAGCGACCACGAAAAGCTCCAGTGTGACGTCAACATGATTTCGAACTGGTCAGTTCAGAATACACTACCGTTCAGTCTGGGAAATTGTGACGCTGTTCAATTGCACCATAGGTATGACTACGTGTATAGGCTTGGGTCGCATGTATTGCAAGCAACTTCCCAGGAACGCGACCATGGTGCGCTCATTCAAACTGACCTGACTGTTCAAAGCAGTTAGAAGCAGCTGCGAAAAGAGTCAACCAGCACGTCGGCTTGCTATGAAGAGCATTCGGAAGATACGACCCATCCATCTTCCCATATGCACAATTCTTACGTGTGCCCTCACGTTGAATACGCCATCCAACCTTGGCGAACTTGGTTGAAGCGCGACTTAGAAGTGCTAAAGAAACCATAAAGCAAAGCCACAAAAACGTCAAGGGTCTACGGAATCTGTCCTACCAGCTAAGGCTAACATCACTGACTGCGCGAGGATCCTATATTAATGTTCTAAATATTGAGCGATCCTAATAACGTATGCCATCACTCCTTGAGACTCAGACAACACCAATCTCAGAGGTAAACCACGGAAATTGAGTGCACAGTATGGTTGTCTGGAATGTCGGCAGAATTAATTTTCTCTTCCGGTTTGTCAAGTTTAGAACTCTCGCCCAAACTTATTTGTTTCCCCCACCACTTTTGAAATTTTTCAGAAAAACGATGGGAACTTGGCTTCCCATCTCTTCGTTGCCTAATCTGTGCTACTTTGGAATATATTACTTATCTCTTCAAGCCGGATTATTATTGCACATAAACCTGAGGCGGTATAGAAGTGAGTATACTTGTTTTTACTTTTCTCACGGAGTACATCAACTATAACTGCCCCCATGTCGCCTCGTCATTAGCATTCATTTCCCGTATACACAACTATTATTTAGTGGCGTAGTTGCTAGATAAACGCACAGACAGACAACTCACATATCTTTTGATATTGTAGCTTTACCCGACCATCCTGCGGGACTTATCAAATAACTGCTTTTTTACAAGGCATAAATCATTATTCTTTGAAAATGTTCCGCTTGCGTACAACCAAAACGATAGACAGAACGAAGTAAAGGAGAGGGGGAACTTAGCGTAAAATTCTAATGATCTGAGCAAATATTCAGGATCTAGATGCCTACGCTTTGATAACAACATAGCGTCAAAAAGCTGGATATCGTGCAAAAATAAGGTGATATCAGCAAAGACAGCTTCCTCGTGACATTCACCGCTCCGGGTCATAATCAAGCAGTACCCCACGGATAACTCAGTGCCAAACATACTACAAACAGGTAGTCCAACTAAGAGACGACAGCATTGATGCCGACAGCGTGCCATTTCCTGTAACATCTCGAGCCAAACACAAGATGGGTCACGTAGACAACAGCCCGGAAGGCGAGACGGACCAACGGATTCTAGTTTTGTAAGTAGTGACTTTATTTCATATCACCAAGTTAATTTTTGCCAACCTCGACTCTTGTACCCCCTAGATCTGGTAAAAATCAAACCATATCCTCCACCGTTAAGCGGTAACCGGGTACACGAAGTACGTGCCAAAGTCAACGCGTCTTATTCACTGTCATCTGCTGTTCTAAGGAACTAGCATGATTAGCACTCTTTAACACTCGCCTACGCACATTGCGGACGAGCTGGTGCTTCGCAGGCAACAATGAGTAAAGACTTGAAGGTGCATCAGACCTTCAGATTAAAGGGGGCAAGTCTCACTCACATAGAATAGGACGGGTCTCGATGTTGTCGTGTAAATAGGGCCTTTCAGACCGGGGAAAACACCTTTCTGAGTCACATATGTCGCACAGCAAGTGAGTATCCGAGGATCAATCAGGCTAGCCGGTAGCCTGGGGTCGTTTGTAGCCATGTTATGCGGAACGCGTTCTACGACCCTTGTAGATAACTTTCGATTAGTTCGAGCAAAACACTTGCTACCACAAGCAAGATAAGAGACGTAGGTGCATGAGAGACAAATTTATCAAGGTTGGATTTATGAATTAACCACCTGACTTAGTGGAATAACACTAGGTCGGTGGCGTAATACCGTTTCTTAATAGGTCGGTGGAGACGATGTCGAGTTTTCTTGTTATCTTAGTCTCCTCGAAATTGTAGCGCCCTGAACACCATTTTCCAAAGGATATAATTCAATGATTTCTGCTTGGGTTTTGAGTTCGCGTAATGTGCTTGAATCGTCCGGGATATCCACTCTCTCGTGGTGTCAAAGTGACGTGTTCTAGTTCACATTTTGTTGTATCTATGGAGCGAAGTTGACGAGCTCTCGTAAAAGTGGCAAGGAAAATTAAGGTTAGTTTGTAGGTCATAAAATAAACTACTAACGTTGAGGTATTGTCCTGTGCATGTACGTTTCCACTAGAATGAACAAGGGTCCGTTGGGTTCCACTTCAAGTTAAAGTCCAAGATCGTTTCCACTTGTGAATTTGATCATTAGATGGCACATGTTCAGCAAGTCAGCATATCGTAGAGATTATCATAAAGGTGGCTACACAGGACCGTGACCTTAGGATACTAGTTCAGGATAACTTTTACTGCTTGAAACAATAAGAGTCAACACGTCGGCCTCCTGAAGGGGGCCTTCAAGTCAATCGATACATTCGCCCATCCACAGATACCTAACAACCATGCGAGGCTTCGTGTGGGGTACGCTCTCTAAGCCTGACAAAGGCAATAACTCGCCGCGCTCGAGATTGTACAGCGAAGATCAAGCAAGCGTTTTAAGGAACTGTTCCACATTATACAACAATGTTGGATGAAACCTCTACGACTATACGACAGTCAGCATCGACATCCATGGGGGCTTATAATGGCCTACCAGATCCTGAGAAGTCCCAACTACTTTTGCTGTCATCTTTTACAACAGGCACAAAACGAATGTGATGGGCCACACAAAGTAACCCAATGGAATGTCGACGGGACATTCCTCTTCGTGTGTGCCAGCCAAGGAAAGCCCTCCGTTATTACCCACTTTACGCACCCACATAATCTACGTTACATTGAGATATAATCGATGCATATGGGGGGAAGAGATAACGTGACAGTGTGCTCACCAGTATTCTTCCACTCGATGGAAAAAGCCTCCTCTATGTATGCATTCGTATAAGCGCTATAGTGAGTTTACAAAAAGCGTCTCATTTTGTCGTCACTTTCCATTAATTTTGTGCTTCTAACCTCGGTCATCCAACGGAAATTGTTAGGAGCTTGCTTTTATATGCGTAACACATTGTTATCCTAATGGCTGTGCTTTTGGCTAGGCTAGGTCCACTTAGAGAATTCGTCAGACGACTCTGGACTAAAGTAGATGAGTACATAGGCTGAAAAATAAAAGACGACTTGACTTCAGCCACCGTCTGCCGTCTGAGTCGGATGACACACATGCGGATGGTCGGGGGAACCACCGAAGATTAGATGCCTCCGCAAGTTCAGTGAGAACGATGCTGGTAACACAGATGCCACTAGCTGAGAATTCGGAATCACGCAAGATGTGCGTAATCCACGTCATTGAAATCCGAGTTTGGCAAGTGTAGATGAAGTCCTGTCTATGTACCGTGGAGATAGCATATGTGTATTCTGAGGGGATAAAAAGTCCTGGCGAATGTCGCCTTCCGGCCGATCTAACACTGAGAGGACAATGATGATTCAATGTAAAGTAATGCTTCAGTAGGGCTAAAAATCGATAGTGATCTCTTGCTTGTGAATAGGTGAAAAGGAACGGAAAAGCAGGGATGACTGGTGACGAAGCTGTCTTAAGGGCGGAAGTGGCTCTACGTTCGCCCATCCCAAGAAAGGTTTTGCCCGAGGTGGCCCAGTTTCAGCCATGAACATGACAGTGTGAAGCACAGTCACAGTAAGATAAGCCCGATGCCTGTCACATGTAGACAAGGTGACTTCAGAACAATTCACATGTGCTTCCGACAGTAGCAGATTACACACGCGAGACCACGAGTAGCCGCAAGTATGGAAATGGCAGTTGTTTGACATGCCGGTGGCAAACCATTAAGCACAAGTGGCGCTATGCACGTCGATACGTATGCTATACGTCAAACAAGCTGGGTTTATAGCCAGTACACTGTACAGTTCAGTTAAAAAACTGTGATCCGGTCACTGAAGTGCGGTGGATCCAGTTGCCACGATTCACGTCACCAGAATAACAATAGATAACGGTAAAAAAACGAGGATGAAAGCAAATGGAATATAAAGAAAATTGAACGAAGACAGAAGTGTGCAAAACAAACCAGGATGGAATGAAAATTAACGGTTAGATGCAAGAAATCGAAATCAGAGACTACGCGGTTGCGCCATGTCAGATACGGCCTCCAAACATTCGTGTGGAACATCCCGGGGCACCAGTTTGACCAAGTATCTCAGACAATTTCTTCATGCATTTATGGCACGTTAACGGCTGGTCAGATCGCGATTTTGCAGCGACGGTGCATACTGCATGCTGAGGAAGCCGCTCAATAGGCATACAATAGACTTGGCCAAGCCAACGTAAGCGGCTAAGCTTTAGTAAACATTCGAATAAGGCATCAGAGGGCTTCTTGTCAAAAATCAAATAGCGGACCGCAGCGTTGCTCACCCCGTGTTTTTACCAGACGTGAGCAATACTTCGCAGGCAACGGTGGTCAAACACGGGCAAGCGTTCAATGTCCTCACAGTGAATAGACCAGGTCTCTCAATCATACAATAACATCGGCCTTATCGCAGCGTAACATATTCTAACTTGCACTCAGAGGCTCATATCTCGCTGTTCCCCTAGATAGTTATGCTTCGAAAAAGCATAATGGACTTCCTGATACACAAAGTAACCTCCTCAGCGATGTTAACACTAGAGGCGGCACAGTTACCAAGGGAAGTGAACCGATTCGCCACTTCCAGTGGCAGTTTACTGATAGATAAAACCGGTGGCATATCAGTCTAGTATTGAAAGCACAAGCTGGAACTTTGGTGTAAACCAAATGCTGAAGCGCGCAGCGCTAAGCGTCAGTCTGATCAGTAGTAATTGCATAGCCACTAGTTCAGACCCAAGGAGAGTAATGTCCGCATACTCAAGATTCGTCAGTTGATCACCTAGCATAACTTGCACTTCAGAAGGGAGTCATTCATTTCGACCACAAAGTTGAAAAGACATATAGGGCAATCCTGGCAAACCCCACTTGTCTTGGGAAAACCCACAGAGCTTCCCGTAGAATCTTACCCTGCTTCAGGATTCATGCTAGAGCACAGAATGGAAAGAAGTTTTCCAGGCACACACGTCGCGAACCAAGCAGAAGTCAAGTATTAAATTGCGCACCTGATCGTCAGTCCTCGGTAGCTCAGTTGGTAGAGCAGCGGACCGGTAATCCGTACGTCCGGGGTTCGATTCCCTCGTCGAGACAGATTATGGTGCAAAGTTTAATCGTGGCTCCTACTTTCTACGAAAATTACACGCTTCAAGGATAGTGCAATAAAATGGCTGGATCAAGCGGATCGATGCCTCCGAGATTCAGGCACAGTTTGGACGTCTCAAGTTGGGCGTACACTAGGCACCAAAAGTGTTCTTCATGTGGCTGTCCACTGGTATCCAATCGAGTAGAGTGCTTTCAGCACGTTTGCGGAAGGGGATACCGAAACCGTAAATACCTTGTAATTGACTTAGTACCGCCAGAGACGCAGAGTGTATTTTCATGAAGGCATTTCCCTTCACAAATTTCAACATAGCAAGGAGCAACAACATTCTAACAGAAGTTACTGAATTCAGCAATTTCGCGTATTCTCATCAGCTGTGTACATAAAATTCTTGGAATAAACGGATTACATGGCGAAGACAATCAGAGTGCGATGTCCTTGATGAAAATTCGAAGCGGTCGAAGACCATTAGGCGCACGTGATACGTTATGAGGAAAACGTAATCACTAGTCTCACCAGGGAAGGGCCAGCGTGGTCACGAATTCAGTTTGTTTGCACAAATTGGGTTACAACCGCATCTACCACTTTAGCTGTACTTGTGGTAGCAAGCACATAAGCCGAACTGTGAGAAGGCTGTCAGCGAGGAGTACAGAGTGTGTCCCGAGAAACATGATCGCTAATGGCCCAAAGCTACCAACTAGCTCTGTTGCCTGTCATATACTTGACTGCCCTGAATGCTGAAACTCAAGCGGCAATTTCAGGGTAGTTAACAAACAAGCTACTCCTCGCCTACTTCAGTTTGCTGAGGCGTCGGCGATTGAAATCCAATTTGTGCAAGTAAACTGAAATCGTAACCACGCTGGCCCCCCTCTGGTGAGGCTGATGATTGCGTTTTCGATTTGGTTCATCGCAATTAGATTCCAAGCCGCATAGGTAAGCTACCAATCCGGAAAAGCACCAGACGCACATTTCGCCCTATTGGGGCTCGTCAGTGATGCGCATCCATCGGTTCCTCAGCAGCTCATGCCACTGAGCCATGGGGGACGACAGCCGACCATTACGAATTGAAATCTAACTGCGATATAGCCCGACCCATCCTCCACTGCCGTGCAGGTTATTGCCCATGCAGAGGACAGTAATTGGGCGTCACGGTCAGGTCTTCGCCTGCCAGCGTCGTGAATCCACACAGCAATTTTGAATACTGGTAGCGCTTAGATTTTTGATTACGAATGAGTAGACGGATTTGGGTATGATTCGATTTGGTTCATCGCAATTAGATTCCAAGCCGCGTAGGTAAGCTACCAATCCGGAAAAGCACCAGTGACGAGCCCCAATAGGGCGAAACGTGCGTCTGGTGCTTTTCCGGATTGGTAGCTTGCTTATGCGGCTTGGAAACTAATTACGATGAACCAAATCGAAGTACGTTTTCCTCAGAACGCGCCAAGTGAGCCTAATGGCCTTCGACCGCTTCGAATTTTCGCCAATAACATCGCACTTTGATTGTCTTCGCCATGTAACCCGTTTATTCCACTAATTTTATGTACACAGCTGATGAGAATACGCGAAATTCAGTAAATGCTGTTAATCAGAAACATGTTGTTTCCTCTTGCTGTGTTGAAAGAGAGTACTGCCGACAGATTCCGAACAATGGAGTCGAAAATTCGCCACAACGCTGTTCTCGTGTATGCGTGTTTCAGAGAATTAAGACATAACAATATTTAAGAGAATGAGAGTTAGCGATGTTGGACTAGCTAACCCAGTGAGGACGTGAAAAATACCAATGTGTATGAGACTCGGTTTGGGGAACAAAGTACATGTACAGATGGCAGCAATTGCGACATTAGCAGCATTATCTTGCTGAATAGACGTGAGAGAAAAGGGTTGGGAGGGGAGGGAAAAACAAAAAAAGAGTAAGTATTGTCGACGAGACCGGAGGAGTTTAGTTCCAGTTGCCCGACCTCTACTCTATGTCTCAACGGTTTGATCAACAAGACGGCGAGGAGAAATGGATAATCGCTTCACGGAATCCACCCGGAGCATCTGGCGCAATAGCCAGACCCAAAAGGCAGCGGGGAGCAAATCCAACTCCGGAGTGTGATTGCAAAGACCTACTGGGATCTGTTTGAGGCTTGTCACACACATGACCTTGAAAGATTTAAAACGATCCACAAGTGTTTTGTGATCGCGGCATGTTACGAACCTGCGACCACAGACAACCGAAGGTGGGAGTTGACATATTTGCATAAATTTGACCAAGGGCAGCTTAATTGGATGTGGGTAGGAAACTACTGAGCACTCAGCGGTGCCCTACTACCGTCAAAGACAACGCGTAGCGCTCATGCTCGACGCCAATCGAGTCATGTGCTGCTCCCTCATGCTGCTGTCTCCAACGCCTAAGTTTTATAGGAAGAGGAACACCCATTTCTCCCTAACTTCCGAAGAGGACTTCGAGACTGAATTAGTTTGACCTCTACCTACTTATCGGTTCCATGATGAAAGCGCACACGGAGGAACCGCACAAGAAAATTGCGGACAGCAAAAAACGCACCGGGATGAAAGCGCACCCTAAAAGTGAACACAAGTTATCAATCCAGTCATGTTGTCACAAGTGTCCGTATTATCTATTTGTGTTAATAACAAGATGCAATTGAGACTGAGACTATTTGAGAGAAAGTAGAATGGTTTCGGTACAACTATCGAATTAGGAATATCAAAAAACATTTAACTGCGAATCGTCAGCGTAGTGTTTGGTCAGTTAATCGTTTATTCTTGTTCAGGTAGGAATTACGACTGGTGTCATTATTTCTGGGTATGCGGTATTTTTTGCATTGCATGCGCACCGTTTCACAAAAGCACAGATTTCAGAAATAATCCTCGATACGTGTTATAAAACACCTGACAGAATCGGCTTCTATTAATCTTTTTGTTAGTGTATTCCAAAGGTTTACGATTCTTAGTTCTAGAAAAAGCTGATGTGATACCTTGTTCATGCAGGGACCCTGAGTTTGTAACGGTGTCCACAGGTGTTACAGCGTTTCCGCAGGTGAAATATTGGCCGCAACATGGGGAAGTGACCCAAGTATAGTACTCGATGAGTCATAAAAAGGTAAATTCTTACTCGACGGTAGGATAGTGTGTAGAGTCCGAGCCTTTCACAACGTTTTTCATACGGAGGTTTCCGTAGACTGGGTATCATTCTAGTTGCGCTATGCTGTATTTTCTCCGGCTTTTCAGTTTCATACTGAGTTATCGGATGGCAAGCTGGGGAACCGTATTCAAGGATTGGTCTAATAAGCGAGGTGAATAGACCAGAGATGGTTTCTTCGGACTAGGTGGAGAAACTGCGTTGTAATGCCCAGAGCATCGGAAGTCCCACATGGTACAATTTCTCTGTATTTTCTAGTGATCTCATATCATGTCGCGAGAGCACGCCTAAGTCTCTGACAGATGTGTTAGAGTGGAGCAACTGGCCGTCCAAGTGACTGGACGTCTGGTGATAATGATGAACTCCGAGTTGATTGCGTAAAGAGGGAGTTGCATTTCAGTGGACCACGTTGACAGTCGGTCTAAGTCATGCTGGAGGCGAGTGCAGTCGTCCTGGTTCTCAATGATCCTCCAGATTTTCAAATCACCTGCAAACAGGGCACATGGTGACTGGAGCTGCTGCGGAAGATCGTTGATATGAATAAGAAATGATACTGGCCCAAGTACAGTTCCTTGAGGCACGCCACTGGTCAATGGGAACCAGCCTGTCAGTTAGTCATGGACCTGTGCTCCAAACTTTCGTCCCATATTAAACTCGTGTAACCACTGAAGTAGCGTACCACCGATTCCGTAGGTCCTCGGTTTACGAAGGAGTACCTCGTGGTTCACTCCGTCAGACGTCATAATAAAGTCGATGTACACCACGTCAACTACCTTCCGTACGTTGAGAGCTTGTACCCACTGGTGATTTGCATAGATCAAGTTGGTGTTGCATGATCGATCTTTCGTAAAGCCGTGGTACGCTGGCGTCAATACATAAATCGATTCGAAGAACGAAAGCAGACAGCTTTTCACAGCCTTCTCGAAAACTTTGGATAATACGGAAATCAAACAGATCGGTCTTCAGTTCTCTAATTCATTCGGATCACCACTCTTGGGAAGCGGTCTCATTGTCGAACATTTCGTCGTTCGGGACAGATCGTTCAGAGAGTAATTTAATGACATTTTCTTCAAACATAAACTTCATCCTGCATCGGCCGTTGCGCAGATTATCAAGGGTCGCCTTATCTGCTGCATACAGCAGGGCGGATAAGCAAAAACATGCTACTGCTGGCGCCTCCCTTCTTTCTTTTCCACCTTTTTCTCTTAATCCCCATCCCGACCCCCATTACTAACCTACCTTCTATAATTCCCAGCTTAACTGACAGCAAACGAAGTGCCACTGGACTGCAGCCACCATCCCACAACACCTATCGGACGCCAATCGGCAAAAGTCCCTTATAAGGCCACGCTGTCCCGTTTCCATGGCGACGTTTAATGTCCGCACACTAAGACATACAGGTCAACAGGCTGCACTCGCATGCACCATGGACACACTGGGTATTGATGTGTGTTGTATGTCCGAAACTAGGATCAATGACCCTAACGGGGTTATTGAATTAACTGCCCCCGGCTTATCCTCTCGTTACTGGTTGCACGCATCCGGAGACGCCGATGCAGCACTCACGGGTCAAGCTGGTGAAGGTGTCATTCTAAGCTCCAAGACAGTGCCATTGTTGGTTGATTGGATTCCGGTGAACAGCCGTTGATGTGCAGCCCGTTTGATGATATCAGATAAAGTTGATTCACGAAAGTAGTACAAAACGCTGTTTGTTTGTAATTTCCGCATATGCTCCCACCGACTGCAGTTCTAATGCTGTCAAGGAAACATTCTATCACCAACTAAACGCGCTACTAAGCAGTGCTGCTAGTTCAGATACTATAGTACTTGCAGGGGACATGAACGCACAAGCAGGGCGCCTGAACTCTTCAGAAGCTCAGCTGGGAGAAAATTATGGGCTTAACTCCGAACCGACTGACAACGGTGAGCGTCTGCTGCAACTGTGTGCGGAGCACCAGTTGTTTCTTAGCAGCACTGCTTTTAGACACAGTGGGCGCCGAAGTGCCACTTGGCGTCCTCCTGTAGCTGGCCAGCGATGGACCCAAACTGACCACATAGCCATAAGTTACAGATGGCGTGGTTCCATCCTGGATTACCGCTCGTACTGGAGTACCTGCGTCGACTCTGATCATGCCTTGGTACACTGTCGTTTCTCCATGAACTTTACCGGAAGGCGCATCAAGCGTCCCCTACAATTAGCAACGGAGAAATTGTCTCAATCATCGGTCAGGCAAGCCTATAAAGACGCACTGCGTACCGAACTTCCGCTGTCCTGTTCTAATGACATTGACCTTCAGTGGAATAGGGTCTCGACCACCATGCACGAGGCAGCAGCATCTGCTTGTGGCACTATCCATCGTCACCGCACCAGTCACTGGATATCCGAGAGGTCGGTGAACCTGTTGGAATCTAGAAGACACCTCCCGGTTGGCTCTGAACACAATGTGACCAGACGGGCTATTAGGTGTGAACTAAAGCAGAGCCTACGTGCTGACAAGGAAGGCTGGTGGACCAGTAGGGCTCAAGAAATGGAGAATGTAGGAGCAGTAGGCAATTACCGCAAGCTCTTCCAGCTAATCCGCACCACTGGTCCCAGAAAACCAGACGTCAGTGACACAATCAGAGACAGCGCGGGTGCGCTGATACACAATAAAGAGCGCCGTGTGGCTCGCCGGGCTGAACACTTTCAAGATCAGTTCAGTTGGCCCCTTGCTCCCGGACCTCTTCCTACTCAGGTGATGCAGGACAAGCCATGGACGGTTAGTTTAGAGCCTCTGTCGGAGGCCGAAGTCCGAAACGTGATCACAGCCCTTAATCGTTTTCGTGCCGCTGGCTCGGATTCCCTCCCACCTGCACTATTTAAGGATGGAGATGAGGTCCTCTGCAAAGCACTGACCTCCTTATTCGAATGTATCTGGAAGGAAGAGAATGCCCCGGCTAATTGGAGCGAGTCGATTATAATGGCAATTTACAAGAAGGGAAGTTGCACAAACTGTTCTAACCACAGGGGTATTAGCCTAACGCCAGTTGTGACAAAATTATTGGCCTCGAATCTCGTTCGTCGCCTCACTGCAGAACAGAAATCTCGGATTAGGGAAGAGCAGGCAGGTTTCCGCCCAGGACGTAGTTGTATAGACCATATATTCACTTTGCGGTAGGTGCTAGAGCAGCGCCACGCATACCGCAGACCGACAATAGCTGTGTTCCTCGATTTCAAAAGTGCGTTCGATTCAGTCGATCGATCGATTCTATTCGAAATACTTGCGCGGAAAGGTGTTCCCACGAAATATGTGAACATCCTTCGTGCTCCATACTCGAACACTACAGGCCGCGTCAGAGTGTATGGTGTCCTATCGAATAGCTTTTCAACTACAAGTGGCGTTCGTCAGGGTTGTCCGATTTCCCCGTTTTTGTTCAATTTCGTCGTGGATTCTATCATGGAGTGTTCCCTGACGGAATCCAACGATGTAGGCGTTGAAGTGCTGCCTGGTGAAAGGTTAATAGACCTAGATTATGCGGACGATATCGTCTTGCTTTTCGACCATGTTGCGGCGGCACAATCAACCCTGAATAGCCTGTCCAGAGTCGTCCCATTATTTGGTATGCATTTCGCACCTTCAAAGTGCAAAGTGTTGCTGCACGACCACTAGCCACTTGATGACCCCTTTGACGCTTGCTAACGAGGAACTCGAGGTGGTTGATCATTTCACTTGTCTTGGCAGCTGCATCAGCAACGATGAGCGCATCGAAACTGACGTCAGCTCAAGCAGTGCAAAAGCCAGAGCTGTCTTCTTGATCCTGCGGCATCTTTGGCGACAGAAGGGAGTTTCCATCCGTCTGAAACGCCGTGTATACAAGACCACAGTGAGGGCCATTCTGCTCTATGGGAGTGAGACTCGGCCCCTTCACTCTGAAGATCTGAGGCGCCTTCAAGTCTTTGATCATCGTTGTCTAAGAAGCATTGCTGGAGTCGGATGACATCAGCGTATCCCCAACGATGATGTGCGTAGGCGAGTACTAGGTAGTGATAATCATGCTAGCTCCCTAGAACAACATATAGCACTAAATAAGTTGCGTTAGCTCGGGCATGTGCTACGTATGCCTGGTCACCGCATACCTAGGAGGGCCTTGTTTAGTCTGCCAGGTGTGGGGTGGCGCAAGGCTCGAGGTGGACAGAAGTTGACTTGGGAGCGAAAAATGAAGTCACTGACGACCAAACTCGGTGCCGTTGATCCGTCTCGACTTCCGGGCTGGAGTCCACGTGACTCACCTTGTGCTTGGCTCGAGACTTTACAGGACACGGCTCACAACCGCTGCTTCCGTCTCTTAATCGGATTGCCTGTTTAAAGTGTGTTTGATGCTGAGTTATCTGCGGGGTAATGGCTGACTATGACGCGGGGCAGTGAAAGCCGCAAGGAAGCTGTCTTGCCGATGCCGCCTTATCTTTGCACGATAGCCAGCTGTTTGTGACGGTATGTTGTCTACACAAGGTGTAGGCGCCTTGACCCTGAATGTTTGCTTAGGGCATTAAGGTTTTCAGGTAAGTCCCCCTTCTCTCCCTCTCATTCTTTATTTCAAAGGTCCTCATGATTGTATGGCGGCGAAGCATCAGTTCAAATGGCTGATGTACTGCTGTTGTTGATGATGATGATGAATTTATTGAATAGGTTTGTCACGGCTAGTAAGATGACATTCGATAGGGACTTGAGTGGGTGAAGTCCGTCTGGTCCTGAGGGCTTTGCACCATCGAGGTCAACGAGTAGCTGATGCACTTCGACTGCATCACATTGTAGGCTGTCGCGCAAGACTGGCGCAATCTGTGCCGGTAGTGGAACAGTCGCCGGTTTACTGGAAAATACGGTGAGGAAGTGAGTAGCTACGGCGTCCGCACGCTCCGCGCTTGAAATGTGTATTTGTCCGTCCTAGCTCTCTGAGACCGGTAGGTCGCCCCCAGGTTTCAGTTGACGTTTCAAGTAGGCAAATATTCTTTTGGGTGCAGTTGTGGCCGAGGATGCCAGCTCCTCTTCCAACTGACAGCGGTTCTTGATCTTTGCGACGTTACATGAGTTATGCTGTTGCTTGTACACCGCGTAATCTTCATCACAACCCGAGCTGATGTATCTATCCCAAAGTTTGCGATGCCGTCGCGCTAACTGTCCAGATTCTGTAGCAAACCAATGCGGTTTGACAGGTCCGATTTTTGAATACTTTAGGGGAACGAACAGCGAGTTAAGCTTTCCGTTCATTAATGACCAGCAGGCCTCAAGCGACGCATCTTGTGGTAATGTCCAATCAGTCTGACTTGCGACTTAGACGAGCCAGTCGAAATCCTTCTTCCAATAGTTGAATGTCGGCTTCCGTTGGTTGTAATACGGTAACGACAGTTCTATGCTTGCCACAATGGAGCAGTGGTCACGGTTCGCCAAGAGGTTCAAGGACACTGATCTCGTTCAGCTTCTGCTCGCAGCTCGTAAACATTAAGTCCAGACAAGATGCCGAGTGAGGAGTTACGCGTGTCGGTTGGCTGACATAATGCGTTGCCCCGATTTCAATAGTCATTTTAGTGAATTGAGCCTCAACGTCGCCATGACCGGGAAGAAGCCGAAAGTCTGGCCAGGATATCTTAGGTAAATTTAGACCCCTATCAGTAAGAAATGAAGGCGCTTCATGTACTTCTGTATATGTGGTAGCTAATAGCAACAACTGTTTAATAAATTACAGCAGATAACACCCACTATTAGTTCTGCATGTCTGAGGCGGATTGTGCACCACAATTGCTCGCATAAATTATCCTCGCTCCAAAAGGTGCTGGTAAGTTTGCCAGATAGTGACAATGTTATGTACAACAGAATACCACCGTGAGCCTTTCATTTTCTGTCGCGTCGGAAATAAGAATATCCTGACAGTGCAACTTCTTGGGGTACGATGTGGGAGTTCAGCCAAGTCCCTGCAAGTCTTAAAACGTCCGGCCGCTCCGAGACAGCGAAGCGGAACAGTTCGTCACATTTGTACATTAGGCAGCACATGTTGGCGAATGCCACACGGAGGTCCTGGGAGGTACCGCGGGACGTGCCTGGAGCTTGAGCTACCGGTTGATACGCGTTCGTACACCCTTCTTGATCACCCGAAAATTTACAATTTGTAAGTCAGTCTCACCTTCTTCTGTACGCATTTGAGCCCAAAGACGGCAGTCTTCGAACGATCCCTGTCTTCAGGTTCCAAGTTTTGGCGGATGTGAACCTTTATACATTTCAGTCTTGCCAGTATGAGCTACGGCATATTGCGATTTGCAAAGGTGATTCTCAGAGGTCGACATGACTGTTAGCTTTCTGACCAAGTCGGATTACTTGTTTAATCGTCACACTGTCTTCACCCACATCAATGAGCCCCTACAGGAACTCAAAATCGTGATCATAACATATCTAAGGGTTTTCATCTTTTGATTCTGGTACGTGGAAGACCAAGATATTATGACGCCTCAGCGAAATCGGTGATGAACCTGTGGGAGCAGGACTGTTTGGGTTGTTGTTTATCAGCAGAGGACGCCTGAACTCGATTGTAATGTAAGTTGTAATGTAATCGCAAAAGTCTAGCAACTAGACAAAGTGCCAAAAAACCCATAGAGATCAGCGAATAAAGGAGAGTCATCGCGTCATAATCATCGTGGCATAGAAATTGAAGGTGAGCAACACACTTCAGCTAATATGCCGCAGGAAGAATGGAACATTTTGATAAAAAGTAAAAAGTAATTTCCTTCGCTTTCTTGCTCCCACTTTCAGCTTAACTAATTCCACATATTCCTCAAAAGGCCGTCGCAGATCCTCAGACAAGCCTGACACCGATGGAAACCTTTGCGAAATGAATCTCTCCAGCTCCGACATTTTAACGCGGATGGTGTCCACATAATTAAGTGCATGCCTCTTCAAAGTTTTTGCGTTTGGGTAGAGGCCACAGCACCGTATCTCTCTCCAAAAGTGTTTTGGATAGCGGCTTGCCTGTACGCATTCATTAAGAAATTCCAATTCAACCCTGGATTCCTCCAACCGAGTACTGAACTTCAGATACTCATTCAACGAATCTTCAACGAATCACGGGCAATGCTGATTTTCAACACAGCAAATATTCCCATTGTAATCAAATGAATCAAGACCAGAAAACAGTTCAGGGTTAAGATATCTTTTCGGTAAAATCTCGTCAGACCCAAACTTTTACATGGCACGGATTATGTGGGGTAAGCGTCAAATCGGGCTGGGATTGATTTCTAAGGTGTTTGAAAGGTCAAGATCGATGATTAAAGGTGGCTACAGATGGTAGGAAAAGTGCATCAAAGGAAATTAATACAAGCTTCAGGGCCTAAAGTAAATAGCTAAGGTCACAAAGGGTAGTTAAGTAACCATGTCAGTCGGCCAAGGTAGTAGTATCGGCCGTATGAATCGTTTGTGTACGCATAATTCCGGCTTCAGATGATGGATGTAAATAGCCTCGGCGATAGACAAGATTTGCTTTCGGAAGCCTTGTGATAAGCGTTCAGGTAGTGAATAGATGACTTTAAAGTCATTCTCAGATGCAGTATGGCCACTTTCGAGGAGGTGCGACATGATTGAGCTGTCTGAGGCCCTCATTTCGCCTTTGTAAAACCACGCCGGGATGTGCTCGCGAATCCTCTGGGATAGACGTCTCGTTGTGCGACCCACGTATCGTGCACCACAAGAGCACGAGTACTGATAAACGAGCATTGAACGGGTCAACGATGGCAGACTATCTTTCAAGGGTTTTGCAAGCAATGGTTTGTTGTGGTAAACAATTCTCAGGCGGGCTGCGAAATAAGTTTTCTCAACAGCATCTTTCAAACGTCGAGATAGGATATCAGCTGCAGTATCGCCCTTAAATGGTAAATGTATGAACAGCTCTTTCTTGGGAGCAATGCTTCTAGGTGGCTTTCGCTTGCGTTCTTTCATATGCTTCATGATAAACTTATCGGGGTAACCATTCTCACGAAGGGCGTCGCTGATTCTCTGTAGCTCCTCGTTGACGGTATCCGGAGTGCAAATACTGCGCGCCCTGAAGGCAAGAGATCGGATTAAACTCCTCTTGTGCTGTAAAGGCACCGCGCTGTGAAAGTTAGTGTACTGTCCAGTCCACGTATGCTTTCTGTGTACCTTTCTGCTACATGAGCCGTCCGAATTCTACATCCAAGAAAGGTAAACGGTTTTTATTTTCGTGCTCACAGGTGAAGCGTAGATTATCATGTGCATCATTAAAGGCCTTCAGCAACTGTTCTGCATGCTTTTCGGATTCGCAAAGCACGAAGGTGTCATCGACGTACCGTATGTACATTTCAGTTCCGCAAATGTGCGTCCTGAGTGGGCCATGTTCTAATTTCGCCATAAAGATATCAGCCAACAACGGCTCCAAAGGAGATCCCATGGCCACTCCATCAATTTGACGGTACATCTCACCATTGAACATGAATTGAACATTTAACGTGCAGCGAAATAGTATCTCCTTTAGCAGATCCTCCGGAAAGTTAGCGTATATTGGTAGTTGCCGGGTCAACTCGCACACGTACTCCACCGCTTCGAGCAGGGGAATGTTTGTAAACAGCGACTGGGCATCAAAAGATATCATCCTTTTGTTAGTAAAGTTGAGTCCAGATATCTTCTCAATGAATTCGAAGGAGTCTCTCACGCAGTAAGTGCAAACCATATCCCGTAACGGTTGCAATTTGTTCACCATCCATTGGGCCAACAAATGCTGGGGAGAACCCACCATATCCAAGATTGGACGCATTGGGGCGCCTTCCTTGTGAACTTTTGGAAGGCCATATAATCTCGGTAGATGTCCACTCGAAGGCTTCAACTTTTCGTATTCGCTCTTTGTGATCAGTTTGGCTTGCATCATTCGCTTGACGCAGCCGGCCAGCTGTAAAAAAACATAGTTTGTTTTTCATACGCCGATTTTTCTCTTCTTTTGTCAATTTCAATGGTTGAAGTATTAAACATGTGAATTAATACAATTCCGTAGACAATTCTTCCACTGACTGCGGTTACGGGCCATGTCTTCAAGAGTGTTAAGCCATTGGCACTCCTCATCTTTGGGTTCCCATCCTGGAAGACGTACGGATCCAACAACGGCTAGACACGACGTCAGCGATTTCATGTGCTGCCGCCAAGTGGAAGGCTGACCACCACGCGGTCGACTCAAGCCAAGTCCTCGACGAGCGAATAGAGCGCGACGCGGTAGACGCTCAGGTGCCATGTGTAGGACGTGACCGAGCCATCTTAACTGGCGCAACAAAACCAGTTTGTTAAAGAGAATACTTGCATTCTTCAAGATGCGACGTCGAACGTCATTACTGTTAACTCGATGTTGTCACCAAACACGAGCGATCCTCCTTAAGCAACCGTTATCGAAGACAGAAAGACGACGCATGTCTTCCACGCGAATCGGCCAAGACTCGCACCCATACAACAATACTGAGCGAACAGACGCGATGTAAACGCAGCCCCTTAGTGAGAATGAGACGTCGCGACGACGCCACAAGTGCCTCAGATTGACAAATGCTGATCGAGCGATACGAAGAGAAACTTCTTTGTTGTTAGTACCGTCAGCAGAAACACAGCTCCCAAGATAGACGAAACTATCTACCTGTTCAAGTTGTGCACCTTGGAGAGCGAGCACGGGAGCAGGTGAAAGCCAATCCTTTACCAGTACCTTACACTTCGATGGGGCGAAGCTCATGCCATATATGGATGCTACGACCGCCAAACGATTCAGAATGAGCTGCATACCCTGAGAATCGTCACCAAGTAAGGCGATATCATCAGCATAAGCTAAGTCGGTCGCGCGCTCACCCGGTAGAAACTCTAGGCCAAAATGTTGGAAACCTTCTAGAGCACTCGACAGAACGTCTTCGATTGCGAAGTTGAAGAAGAATAGGGACATAGGGCAGTCCTGTCGCACACCGCTATTGACAGCGAATTGCGAGGAAAGCTTGCCATAGACCCTCACTCTGCCGGATGTATGAAGGTAAAGTGCTCGTAAGATGGTGGTGTATTTTCCTGGCACCCCGTTCTTTAGCAAGCAACGCCATAAAGCAGGTCGATTAACGGAGTCAAATGCGGCACGTGTATCTAAGAATGCAACGATAGTGGGTCTGTGATAAATGTGGCAATGTTCGAGGAGCTGACGGAGCGTGAAGATTTGATCCACGCATCCGCGGCCGGGACATAAACGAGCTTGTTCTTCACGGTAGGATAATTCACGTATTGGGGATGGTCTACGGAGCAGTATCGGTGGCAATAGCGTGGAGGCAACCGAAATAAGACTAATCCCACGATGATTTACACAAGAAGTGCCACCGCCTTTCTTGAAAATCGGGATAACAACTGATTCGCCCCAAGAGGAAGGCACTTTCACTTCATGTAAGATTTCTGCGAACAGCGGGGTCAACTAGTTAATGATTGCCACACCGCCGGAGCTATTTAGCTCCGGAGGAAGTCCGTCTGAGCTAGCAGTCTTGAACCGTTTCAAGCGTCACATCTCGAGGCAGACTTTCGCTTCGCTAGGTGGATTCAGTGGGATTAATATGTACTGATGGATGGTGGAGGCCAGTTGAACTGCGAGGGAAAGCTCTCGGCCCAGAGGTCCACACGCCTCTGTTGGTTGGTGATCGGAGACTTATCCATCTCGCAAATGATCTTAATGACACCAGACTTCCTGAGGCCAGTGGACCGAATGAGTTGGAAAAGCTTGCGTGTTACCAAAGAGGGCAGCTGTCTTCTTCTCTAAAGCACACTCAGACCACCATGCCTCGCGATCCTTGCGTAGGCTTTGCTTGAGCAGCCGGTTGGCAGAACGGCGCCGCTCGTTGCAATCTGATTCCGCGGAGATAGCTTTGTGGCGTTCAAACAGCTCCAGAGAACGGACAGAGATCCAAGCTTTTAAGAGGTATCGATCTAGGCCACAGTTTGACTGTCCGGAAATGGCTACTGCTTTCTGTATACAAGTCCAGTGTTGCTTCACATCTTGCGGTGGATTGCAATTGAGTGCGTATGCTAGTGAAGAGTAATAGCTCGCATGGACAGAGGAATTAGTTAATCTGTTTTCATCAATCTTGCGGTGCTTCGTGTTTCGGGGCCCCCAAAACACATGCAGATTTTCGCGCAGACCAGCGCATGGTCTGTGTCAAGGAAGGTGGACCAAAAGGACCTGCAGTCCAGTACGCTGCCGTGCCATCTGAAGCTAATTGCAACGTGATCAACCTGAGACCGCGATTGCGTTGGCGAGGGGGACGCTACGTTGCGGAACGCTTCTTCGTACGCCTGAAGTTAGTGCTCGAGAGAAACAGATGATTGTCTTCGTGCAAGGTGAGAAGCTTCTCTGTGTTATCAGAGCGGTTCTCATCGAGCGCGTGATGACCACCAAGGTGGTGTTCGAATGGTAACAGGCGGCCAACCCGTGCATTGAAATCCCCAGCAAGGACAACGACATCCGACATTTAGCATTAAACAAGAGCTGATCTAGATCCCGGTAGGAATTGTCCTTGACCGAGCCGCCACCTGGAGCGTACACGGAGATCACAAACAAGTTGCGTCTCTCTTCGTGGTGCTTGTTGATTCTACATGAACCCCCAAGCCGAACTGCACATGGTCAGCTGTTAATCAGGAACCAGTCCAGTAAATGATCGCTCCCACTTATGGGGCCGTGTACCGTCCGTCGGTAAATATACAAATTTATTTATTTATCTATTTATTTAGTGCTGCCTCGGCCTTGCCACTTAGTGCTATACCTACACTAGCCAAAGCCGCTGAGGCTTTCTGGATCTCCAAAAAGACGCAGGTTATATCTGGCTTCGTGGTCAGTAGGGGATGTCAATGTAATCGCAGTGCTGGGATCTTGCAATCGGGTTTCTGAAAGGTAGCAGACATCAATGTCCAGGGAATCTAGGGTGTGCGCTAGACCGGCTTGCTGTCCATTCTGCATGAGTGTCCGAACGTTGAAGCAACGCAGACGGAACGAGGATCGGGGACGAAGGAGAGCTATAGGTTGAACTACTTGGTTCGCGGCGCAACCGGAATCACAGCCAGATTGTTGAACATATGGATCATGTAACGGAAATTAAGGATTGTTAGCAAACAAAGGACTGGTGTGTGATGAAGTCGCGTGAATTTGAGAAGCAGGAACGGTAGCTGATGAGCACGTTGCAGTACAATGTATGGTTTTGTGAGAGGGCCCCAAGCGCTTTTGTGTGGTCCATGGATCCTCGGTGTTCAGAGGTTGACAGACAGGCTCTGAGAAATTCACGGACCGATCAGTGAAGCAGCATTCCGTAGGTTCCGAGTCTGAGTCTTCCATCGGTGGGGAGCATTGAACCTGAGGCTCGGTCGGGATCGGAGACGTTGGTGGGGGTGCAGATCGCGGAGTGACAAGAGAAGGCAAGGCGACAAAGGTACTGTTACGACGGCGTTTGACCCCACGTGGTGAACGGTTTGTTTTCGTCTGGATGAGAACTGCTCCCGTAGTCCTTAGCGGTCGCTGTGTATTCTGATGTCTTGCAACACGATATTTATCACATATAACTTAGAAAAACCGATGTCGGATGTCGAGATATTTTCGAAACACGTCAACGGATAAGCCAATGCACGAAAAATGGAACAAAAACATCGCAGCCGAAGCACCGAAGTGCATGAGCCTTATGTCCCACAACTTTCGAACACGAACCACAAGTAGCATGAGACGGCATCACGGGGTAAAGCAAATCCAAGATGGCGGACAGAGATTGGAGTAGGGATAATCAATGAGATCTCCGGAAGTAGCCAAAGAATAGCCACCGAATTTGCACCGATTAGAAAATACGTCAAAAGAAGAATATTGGTGTGCAATTCCTATAGAAAAAGCAATTATAACACAGTAATCCGAAGAAAAGGTAGTATACGCCACCCAGTGATTCAAAAATTCGCGGCGTACGTGGGTACAGCATCCATTACTATACACGGCAGAGAAGCGTATAGGACCTATGGCTTCAAAAGCAGCAAATTGTGACAATTACTTTTACGCTGAAGACGCCCGTGAGTTCTACCACTAAGTAAGTACCGTACTGCGCAGTGTTGCAAAAGCATGTACAAAATTACCTAGACTGAGCATTGATCGCCTTCAGAATGCTGCAACCGTAAACAAGGAAATGACTACCTGAAGATTACTGAACATCGGGACACAGCGCACATTGCCATACCCCAAACATGAGTGACCCCTCACTGTATACCACCAAACGACAACCATACTTTATTAGATGCGGGAGTAGTACCACAACCCCTCCCATCATTGATACATCCAATAGAAGCGAACAATCTATTTTCACTGTTCTTAGAGTATGTACACATGACACGAATGAATGACTACTAAGTTAAAAACACCCCAGCCTTCATGCATCTGCCCCTCCCTCTATGACCAACAATACCGGTGATCCCGATCGACAGCACACCCACTTGTTTAATTGCATTAGAGACTGCATCAGCTCCCTCATATCTTTATTCACTCTCTACATCACTAGTTTGACCACCGCCCCCAATTCTCAACCCCACAAAATGATCTCAATAACCCCGCTAACACGCACATACTGTTTTCCCCTACTCCCCTATTAGCAACAAAGTTCCTTGTCTAAACACGATTGCACATTTGAGCACTGTAAGTGCAATCCTCGTCACTGAAACGAGTTGTTCACTTAATATATATATATATATATATATATATATATATATATATATATATATATATATATATATACTGCTTTTGAAGCCATAGGTCCAAATTTGCATCTTGTTAGTATCACAAATAGAGAATATGGGCACTTGTGACAATGTGATCAGGTTGATAATTTTCGTTCACTTTTAGTGTCCGCAATCTTCCGTGTGCGCAACATACTGTGTGCGCAATCTTCGCGTGCACTTTCATGTTGGTGCGCTTTTTGCTGTCCGAAATTTTTGTGTGCGGTTCCTTCGTGGTCACCCTACTTATCTGTCTGGTATTAGTGGCTATGAAAGCAATCGGAACGTACCGCTCAGCGTGGCTCAATGAATCTCGGGAACACGTGAATCATCGCACCCCGTTAAGGCACAGCCCGTCGTGATGTAGTACTCAAGAGAAACATAAAGGAAAAGAAAAATCGAGGGGTACTGGGCCAAAAAATGCATAATGAGCACAGGCTCTTTGATATCGTAAAGCATTTTCATTTGCTACTGATGACTGGGTAACGACTGACCACTAATGAATCCGTTATCATCCAGGTAACTGCTGAGGGAACAGACCGCAATGCATATCGTGAAGAAACGAGCACCCCATTAGCGCAAAAACAATGCCTGTGCTGTATGGAAGAAAACTACCTAAAAAGGAAAATGCCGAATGAATGTAGCCATAATACCGAACAGTTGTAGGCTTACCACCGTCTTTTTCCGAGCATATCCTGTGCTCATCCATTGAGTCCATGGATTCGTGTTTCTTCGCCAAATCAGTGGCAACAACCTCACGTTTATTGGATGTCAATTTTGGATGGTCTTTTTTCGACTTCTTGGCCATCGCTTTTGCCAGCACCAGTGCTTCGGAACCAGGGACAAAGCGCGCAGCCGAAGGCTGACCGTAATTTATGGAAATTCCACTAGAGGCAAGAGCTGGATCACAAAGAATCTCAAGCTGTGCCTCTGTGGGACGACCACGCTCTTTTCGGGGTAAAACTGTCGGATTAATCTGAAACAAGAAGATAGAGTGACAAGGGAAGCAAAATCTCATGAAGTAAAGCAGACCTGTGAAAGTGGACAGTTAAGCACACTGAAGCACCCGGTAGATAAGAGAATGGACTCAAAGAGTGAGTTGGTAATTCGAGTAGTTTTTAGGAGAGCACAAACAGCGGATTGAACGGCGAAACACTTCCCAGGGATAATTTGCCAAAACGAAATGAGTGGCAAAGCCCTCATGCAAAAGTAAAGGGATTAAAATAAACAGAGGACATGCCATTTGGGTAAGGTAGTTACAAGCGACTAGATGCTGCACATAAAGAGCATCCTCAAGATAAGATTAGCTAGGTTCACAAATCCCGCTGCTTACAGCTCGCCTTGAGTTCGAACGATCATCCGGCTGGTGAGATTGCCACTATCAATCGTACCTAAATGAATGTGATAGTTGTATGTACGAGTCGACGAAGAACGCAATGCCGAGAGAGACCTGCCATTAGCAGGGGCTAACTGATCGAAATTTCCATCTCTCAACAAAACACTGGTATTTATCAACAGTAAACTGTACGTCAGTAAGCCGAACAATTGCTTGTTTAGAAACCGACGGGATCACTACAATCGAGATAGCTGCATTCTTGAATCAAAGTAAGAACACAGTTATGCATCAGGCTTTAATATGTCAGCGGGGCGCTAACATAGACGACAGTCGGCCTAGATAACTTTAAACGTAACAGAATGGAACAGAAAAATCAGTGCGACCTTGTACACACAGGCTGTGCCGATGAAGCAAACGACGATGTGAGACGATAAGGATATCTACGGTGTCGTTAATATCCGAAATGAAACAACTGTTAAGTGTGAGGCCAGAGTGTACAGCGATTGCAGTGTTCAGCACAGAGGGCGTAATGTCAGAAATAGTAATATAAGATACCGATATGATTGATAAGCATCCTGAGGTGTTTCTGCTACTGACGTGGAAAACACAAAAGACCTTGTACCAGATAACTACACTTACACCACGATACAAGCGTATGAGAGAACGAGCTGCAGCGACAACATTTTTGTTCTTGTATGTCCGGTAACCAATCAAATCAGAAAGTAGATCTGGTGAGATCGCGTAAGGGCATCGGGCACATATTTCGCGGACTGCGTTCAGGCCAACTGCGATTGCCTCGGACGATGCACGTTCAGTGATGAAGTTGTCCGCGATAGTGCGCAATACAGGTTCCATAACCTGATGTGTAAAGATTTCATGGAACGGAGGACGATGAGTAACCAGTAGTGGGTGTCATGTAGCATGGGTTTGAAAGTGAAAACGAACACTACCCATCAGGCTGGATTCTATATGTGGTGAACTGTGATCGATTAGAAAGCACGCCGTCTGGTAACGAGAAAATATTGAGCATCGAATTTCCAACATAATCTAATATGCGGTCAAAACGGCTGAGGATAGATACACCTAGCAATTAAGAGTGGACAAACGGTGGGTCAAGCGATCCGGATGATATGTGAATCTGGTGCGATTGAAACAAAGAAATTACACAGTTGCGAAGCACCAAAAACGAAGCCAAAATGACAGTCAATGAGAGGAATCGAGTAAAGGGTGTGGAGAGTCCGTAAAGGATCAATTGTTTATTCATGGACCACCAGGGGACACTCGTGAATGAAGTTCAGTTCGGCTGCGTTTGCCAGCTAGGACCCGTGTACCAAGAGAGGTGCGGTGGAGACTGCCTCGCAACATCTTAATATTAGCCACAATCTTTCAAGAAGAGAGGAGAATCGACATGATCATGTGAGATAATTAATGGTTCGAAACGAGGGAACAAAGCAAATTGTCAGTAACCGTTATTTCGCCATATCCAACAGGGCATTTAACCAATGACTCCGAGGACCCCGTTCAGGAAGGCAACAGGCACCCACACTAATGAGCCTTTCGGCGAGTTACTTCGCGTTCACTTACCATGCCCCTGACAGTTCACTTAAGGGAGTCACCCAACTGAGTGCAGCCGGCTTGTGAGTGCGAGCAGCACATGAACCAGCCGATAGAGGCGATTCGCGTTCAACTTGCGGTCCAGGGAAGCACCAGAAAACCGAATGTCAAACACCTGAGGACGAACTTTACAGTACTCATCCCGTTCTACCACCAGGCATGATCAATACTCCACATGGTCAAACACGGTCAGTAGGCCGATATCCGCAGCGTGCAGTGGTTAGTCCTTAGGTACATGCATTAATGTCGTCCGCAGGGTAACGTCGCCAACCGATTTCTTAAAGATTCCGCTTACATGGCACTAATTTGATTTTGCACCTTCCAACACTGGGAGCAGCAACACCAAATTATTTACATTTCAGATACGGTTCTTGCGATCGGAATGACCGAGATCCACCTCAAGTGAACCGAAGTCTCAATAGAGGTTGCGTGCCGCAACCCAAGCGCACAGCGGATTCTCCAAGTTCAACTTTGAATTCCGCCACAGCTCTCGAGAGGACTGATGGTGGAATACAAGATGTCACTAACTCTCATTAAGTACGTACCCACCTTTATTCTGGTCCTGTCTGCAAGCATCTTTCTGCGTCTTCTTTCACTTGATAGTCTGCTGCTGTACTCGGCGCTGACGTGCGCGTTGCAGGCCTCGAGCTTCCTCGCCTCTGTCGGGCGAAGCTCAAGTAAGGTAACATCATTCAATGTTAGAGGTTAAAATGTTCACTGTCGAGAAACATGGTATCTATGTAAGGCTTGTACACTCTTGCTTCACCGATGCGGGCAGCAAATTTCGCGTCGAACAGAGCTAGGAAACAGCGTGTGTCGCGTCCCGTCCGCATATATGGGGATATACATTTAGTACATTAGTATTCCCTTAGCTTGCGTCAGTGATGTGTATGGAAAGAGCGTGGGTCCACCCGACTCAATGATGGGCCACATCTGTTTGGCACTGGATTTCATCTCGTACGGTTTACACAGGATAAAAGATGCGTTGGTGCAGCTACGAGTTGCCCGGCGCAAACGACTCATGATCTGTAGGCGCGGACACCCTAGTAATGTTCGCAATCAAGATGACAGCTAAACCCGGAAACAGATGCCGTCGAAGGCAAACCGACTCTGACTAAAATGGTATCCTGAGCAACGGTGAATGAGTTCGCTAAACTGCCGAACTCGGAGCATGATGGCTTATCTGTAACGAATCGGATGTCAGCGGCGCATGTAGAAGAAAATGGATGGTAAATTGTTGATTTTGTAACTTACATCTGGTGGAACTTCATCGTGGCTTGCTTGAGCAGTAAAGAGCAACAATCGCGTGACTTCTATAAAACAACAAAGGTAGGGAGGATATGAGCGACTTTGTTCTGAACTCAGGCAGCAGCTCCGTGAACAAGACGTCGATAAAAAGAAAAAGAATAAACTCAAAAGGTAACATTACTACACCGTCAAGTGCGAGGAAGCGATTGACGGCATCCAGGTCCGGATCCGCTCGTCACTGCGGCTGGGAAGTCACAACACCCCTTCTTTGAAGGGACCAAGAGTGGCCTGCGCTACATCACCCACAGCTACATTCACGCTAGTGTAAACCCGAAAGAATGAGGCTGGGAATAACGTGTCGAAGTAGCCTCCAAGAATTAAAACAAAGACGGCAGTGACCAAAAAAACAGTCATTAAGGAACCATTGGCCATTTTAAGTTGTACATAAACGAGTCACTATTTTACTTAGGCGCAATTTTAATGGCTAGCCATCTGCTAGCCACTTGTCTAAGTTCACTGCATGGCGCTCAGCGTTCGTTCTCAGCTGTTTAGATTACTACCATGTAGACGGGAATAAAGCTGAGATTTGTTCAATATACCGCAACCCAATTCCAGGCTGTTCATCCGGTACTCGCGAACGTCGTCGGTCTACGCCGGCGGTGCTGATTGGCTTTGCACCTGCCGGCTCCGTCCGTTCTGCTCACTCCGTAGATCAGCTGCCATCGCATCACGTGCCGTCCGCTCAGTCAGTGTCCGTCGCGGCCACACTTACTTCTTGTCCGGAACCGAAAGCGTCGCTGACTCACAACACCGAAGGCCAATTCCTCAGTTCTCATCCGGTTAATGTAAACAGCCAAATTGCGCTCGCGGCGATTAATGACTTGCCAATCCAGTAACTGTGTGTCGGTTTCGCTCATGTAACCTTCCAGTTACCTTCACAGAATGTAGATGGGGGCCACAACTAATTCGGAACTGGTCCTCACTCCTTCAACCTGTACTTCATTCATACGGAAAAGAAAAAAACATACATGCATGGTAATGGCTGAGTCGTAGCCCATTCCACGATGGATGGAATCAACCTAGGAGTCTAGCACTGTCAAGAAGACTGTGTACCCCGTCTCCCCCAGCAACGACAAACTGTCTGAGGTTGGTAAAATCGAGGCGGCGGTTTTTCAACAGATAAACACCTTGGCAACACTCGCACTAAGCGCAGCCAGATCAAGGATATCAACGAATAATAACAGTGATGACGTAGCACAAATGTCCTCGAATATATATATATATATATATATATATATATATATATATATATATATATATATATATATATATATATATATATATATACGATGTCGATTTCGTTTACTTTGAATTGTCCAGTACTCTCTCTCCGCCGCACATGCTACTACGGTCTCGTTCGTATGCCTAATAGCGACTTATTGTTGGCCCAGCTGTGTTATGCCTGTGGAGCTCTCAATGGCCGGGAATACTACAGAATTACTAGGACGCTCCAACTCAGTGTTTTGTGCGTCGTGACGGACGGATGGAACGAATTAATTTATGCCTAGTTGCGTGGACCCAAAACGACGCCAGCGCTGAACCAGGTGTTGTTCGACATTTTCAGTAAGGCTTTATTTATTGCACGCTTTACTATTGAACGCGCAGCCGCTCATAGCATGAAAACTTTGGCTGTTATTCCCATCTCCAAACCGAAGTCATACATGTTTGCATTATTACGGTCCATGAAGGGACATTCTGCAGTTGTTAATGACTCAGACGGACTACAGCCTCCATAACCAGACGCATGAATGCAGATTACCATGCGCTCTAGAAGTCTCCATCCCTAGGTGCCAGTATCCACGCAGTGACCGGAGATCAAAAGCATGGGAACACGTTCGTTCGTGTAGTATGACAGTGCTTTGCAGGCTCACTCATCGGAACTTTATAATCCAAGCGGACCTAGTGTTCGACCAGACTGCCACTCGTACTACGAGTGACCTCGAATTGTTTTCAAACGCCTATGTGAGTGCTGCTCATTTTGAATGTCAACAACACAGGCCCTGCAATTAACCATCCTCGGTATACCCAGTTGAAAGGCCACAAACGCTAGCGTGTGTGTGTGTGTGACGGATACAAAGAAACACTAATGAATACCTTAGATTGGCCGCCTATCCTCAAGCATTCTCATCTTAAAAGCCAGCTGTAGTGATGACGCGGTCGTGAATGGGCAGCGTTAACTCCTGGCTGCCAATCGCTTGCTGCTTACAATATTCCACATTCGTTCGTGCATTCGATTGAACAATTGGGTGCAGTGATCAACAATTATCCCTGGAGCCCAAGTACTCTGCAACGCTTCCTCGCTTTGGAATGCAGTTTGAAAACTAGGTGTTCAAGGCCCAACAACCTTTGTTGCAAGTGTCCACACGTTGCCTCATCCGTGTAAGCTGAATAATCCCGGCAAGTAAGTGAATAACGATTAATATGCTGAGGTTTATACTACATGTTCTGTTCCATATATTAGTCACGAAAATGAGTGCAGCTATATTTCCTGCTGTACATTGCTTATAATGAAGTTAGGAAAAGTCAGCTATTATCGAGATAAGGTGTGGAAGAGGAAATGTGCCTGCTCCAATTTGAATTACAAATGGCCAACCATCTAGATTGACTTAAAAGTAGGTTAGTCCAACTGTGGTGATACAGCAGTGTTTAAATAAATATTTAATTGGAAGATAAATCCCTGCAAGAAACAATTGATTCGTTGCGAAGACTAGCTACAACCAAGATGTATGATGACAGATTGTTAGCAAATTGTAAGCGACAAAATTATGATGAGAAACGCAGGCTGCATGGGAATATCATACGTTCAGCTAACCACCTTATCTGCGCCATCTGCCGAGGCTTTTGATACCCATTATTTGTCTAACCCTATGCGATTAACTGTGTAATGTGCAACGTTTTCATTGCGAATCACACAATGGGTATGGAGAGTTGCTCGTTCATTGTTTATCTAGCCATATCTAAGTGGTTCCATTCCAAACCCCGCTGTTAGATACCATCGTGCCCATACTGTGTAACATGCCCAGGTGTCCCACCACATACCCATTTGAGATATTCTCCAGTCACTGGTTGTCATCCACCGTGTATTCCCTTCATTCCCCATTGGCCCGGAGACACACTATACCCACCATTCGATGCGGTGTGAAGATAACCAATCCCGTACGGTTGTTGAATGCATTTAAAGAGGCGAGCCAATTCCGCGCAGTACGCTGTACTGTGATCGTGCAGCAATTGAGGTGATTTGCCTTCTTTCTGTGCCTTGCAAAGATCCGGTCGTTCTGGGATTTAATCGTTCACTGTTTTCTCAAGCCATGTTTAAGTGGTTCCATTCCAAACTCCACTGTGAAAATACCATGATGCCCAGGTGTCCCACGACATACTCATTTGAGATATTAGATAATTAAATGTTGTGCAAGGTGCTTCTTGTAAATTTGCTAAAACAGTGCACACTTTCGAAAGCCGATGGGTAGAACAGGGAGCAGTGGAATTCACTAGATATGTTGGTGATGTGATAGCGTGACAGAGGACATGAGAAAATGTATGATATTATAGCCTACTAACCCATATATCAGGCAGCAGCTACAACACACAGAAACCATAAATTATCAGTGTTTACGGTACATTTATTTGTGCATCATTCTACTTGGTAACCGTATTGCTGGCATTTGTTTCCGTATTTCTATGTCTGTCACTATCTATTGTTGATGCCCACACTTCTGACTAAATGTAACGCTGCCATTTAGGTTCACATCTAAACGCTAACTAACCACCGACAGTCGTATTGGTTACTTATAATGGTATGTACGATTTTCCAAAACTAGAGGAATATGCCTGTAATCCTTTCATTCAATCCAAACGCATGCACCTACGTAGTGTTATGGTTCATGCGGGTTATTGTTTCTCCATCCAATTTGTGGTAGTCCATACACAAGTATGAACAAATGTCCGTACGCAACATTGCAGTACTGCAACTCGAACCAGGAAGATTTGGCATGTCAACTGATATCTCATGTTAAATGACTAAGTGGAAACCATTTAGAAACACTTGTAAGCGCCACACATTAGCCTGACAGACTGATGGCATTTTCACTCGCGTAACACCATTAACTGCTGGTTCGATGTCGAAATGGGGCCAGCCCAAATTACAAGTACCGCTAACATCTGTTCGTGTCTCCTTACGTTCCCGTTTGACAGATGGATCATATGACATTTCGTTTCGTGTGGCGTCGTGTAGTACTGCGGGTTGCAATCTGATGTCTACGTAGCCAGGTCAAGTGCCTCTGTAATGGCCACTAAGATTCCGATGAGTCATCAATATTGATTCACGGACAGCGGCAACACGATGTGACATCCGAATCGAAATGCTTGGGCACAGGTTACACTCAAGGCACTGATGAAATGGTCGATATGTGCCTGCGCAGAGAATGGATGATCAAGATGACCATAAACAGCCACACACGCTTGACTGCCTGATGGTTCCACATACAAGTGAATTCTCGCATATCGCTCGGACAAGAGACAATCGGACCGGTTCTGGCGTACCTTCTGACCGGAATAGCTTGCAGTTAATATAAAAGACGGCATTTACAACACACACCAACGACAAGTCATCACTGTTCCACGGTGTTCTTACTTTCTTTTTAAAATATACTACAACGTTATCAGTGTTATTAGCCTCATATTGCTCAGCTTGTTAATAAATTCTCCATGGTAGCGTTTGTTCTGCTTACACCCCAACCGGACAAAGACAGCTCTAGTGAGACTTCATTGCATGCATCCCTACTTGTATTTGCATTTGGTATTGTATTTTCAAGCATTTTATATCATTCTGTGTCATCTCATCTCTTTCTTCGTAGCCCTTGAGATCAGCTCCTGGATTTGTTGGTAACACTACGCTGCAATTCTCGTACAGTAGTACGAAGTCCAATACAACATAAGAGCACCCTGGGCCGACGGAGTTCGTCGAGCAATATTGATGTAGGTGTCACCTCATCTCTCACACGCTGTAAGGTGACTAAGCGACAGTTAACCACCATTGATCACTTGCTTGTTCCCGGGTTCCATAGCACTCCACATTCCTCCGTCCCTGTCCCCATCTCGCCTCAACCAATCTTTTTATCCCAACCCCCGAACGAGCCAAATCCAACGATATCTCCGTCATCGACATCAAGAGCCACACGTGGCCGCAGGCCAACACGCCAAACACTCAAGGTTGGAAGCTGGAATGTGTGTACACTGCACGATCGGAACACTAATCATCGACCTACGGTACGAACCGCATTAGTCGCCATGGAGCTTGCGCGGTATGACATTGATATCGCAGCGCTGAGTGAGATCCGACTGGCTGATCAAGGTAAATTACGAGAGGATGGTGTTGGGTTCACTTTCTACTGGATTGGTAATCTCGACACAGCAGCAAGTGAACAAGGCGTCGGATTTGCAATTACTGACCGCCTGAATGACCATTTGACGGGGGAGCCGATTGGCATCTGCCCACGGTTGATGTCCCTTCGTGTATGCCTCAGATGTAAGTTCGCAAGATTTCTTAGCACGTATGGTCCCACCATGAGTTATCCGGATGACATGAAAGATCAGTACTACTCACAATTGGCCCCTGTTATAAGCTCTGTGCTAATGAATGACCGACTATTCCTGATAGGTGACTACAATGCACGTGTAGGGCGTGATGCCACAGTGTGGGCTGAGGTGATTGGGCCGCACGGGATTGGGCCAGCCAATGGAAACGGAGAGCGTTTGCTTTTATTGTGTGCCACACATGGCTTGACTACTTCGAACACTCAGTTCGCTCTGTGTGCTAGTGACATTGCTACATGGACCCAACCAAGAAGTGGTCACGCTCACTTGCTGGACAACGTCATCTTACATCAAAGAGACATGCATGAAGTGCGCATAACGCGGGTAAGGCGTGGAGCTGAATGTGGGACTGAGCATAAGCTGATGCGCATGAATTTCTTCATAAATGTTTACAAATTGTCATACTTTCCATCGAGTAGCAATCGGAGGAAGTACAACGTCCGCGTCCATTCGAGTGCAGAAAAGAGACAAGCACTGTAGGATGCCATAAGAACCGGCCTCGGCGAAGAAGACTCCTCGGCTTCTGTCAGCGTCCTGTGGAACCACTTGAAGAAACAGGTGACCATTGCTCCGGAGGAGACGATTGGGTGTACAAACTGTAAGCGACCCGACTGGTTCGACTGAAACATTATGACGATTGAGCCATTAGTACGAGTGAAAAACGCAACTTTCATCGCATCCGAGGTTGACCCTAACAACGCAAGGAAGAGTAATAATTTGCGCCACATTCGAAGGCAGCTGCTAGCTGGAGAGATGCGTCAGGTGCAAAATGCGTGGTGGACAATACAAGCTGCGCAGATGGAGCCCTATGCTGAACACAGTCAACAAAAAGAGTTCTACGACTCCATGAAGGCAGTATACGGGCCCACTGTGCAGCAAATGAAGACCGAGAAAGACTGAGACTGGCGCCGTATACACACAATCTGATGAGCTCTTGCAGCTGTGGCACAGACACTTTGACACCCTCCTGAACAATGGATCCGAGGTGGAATGGGACACACTGCACAGGCTGCAACACCACAGTGTACTATCCGAACAGGAGGACACACCGGGAATGTACGAACCACAGAGAGCGCTTGCTCAAATACGGAACGGGAAATGCGCTGGTGCTGATGGCATACCTCCGGAAATACTGAAGAACGAAGGACCAGTTATGATGCGCGCTCTCCATCGTTTGGTGGAAGCCGTCTGGATGGAAGAGCAAGTGATTTCAGAGTTGTAAGATGCTCTTGTGATTCCACTGTACAAGGGAAAGGGTAGTAGGCAATATACCAACAATTATCGGGTTATCAACTTATCTGCGTCGGCACGCTTTTTGCTCGCATCCTACTCACTCGCCTTGTGACACATGTTCTGGAACCGAACGTAGCTGAGAAACAATTAAAGCTAAAGAAATACATGTGCATAGGTTGTAGTATAACTGCCATTAGACACGGATGAAGCCAATCCATATACATATGTATACGGAATGAATTCGACGAGGATACGCAAATCGCTTTTGTACGGCCAACTTAGTGCAGGAAAGCGGCATTAGGGCAAACCGAAACTGACATTACCAGAACATGAAGAAGATGCGTTTATGACAAACTCATGTTGATTTCAAGTGTCGTTAATCCAAGGTCTATTTGTTGATAAGAATTCCGTGGACTGATCAAAAGCACGGTTGCTCAGGTGCAGGAGAAGGCGCTATTGCACACGGAATAGAAACATCATGAGTTCGCTCCCATTCGATTTACTAATCCAGGCCAATAAGGCGACGTATGTGGCACGTCTGCCTGCGTGCTAAGTGTTCTTGCATTTTAGAAGTAGGTTGTCTGAGCTCCCCGGTGTGGCTGTGCCTGATGTGAATGTTGACAAGGTGGTTACCTGTCTATTACCCACGAGCTCGTCCATACTGGCTCCAGGAGACAGTGAGTCGTTGCTGGAGGCGACAGGGTGCACCGTCCTCGTGACGGTGCCAGGTTCAAAGAGTGGTTCCATCCGGTGTGAAACGCGCTACGGTCGAGCCACCGCCATGTGTACTCCTCGAGTGCATGATTTCCCAAATAGGCCGGAATACTTCTGCTCTCTTGTTGAAAGAGTGTGGGCCGCCTCTGTTGATGAAACGTGGCGCCCATCCACATGCCTCTTGGTCTTATTCCTTCGGGTTTACACCGGATACGAGGTGTGTAAGTGGAACTGTGGGTGGTGCAACACAAGCCACCCATGGTCCCTTTGTAGGCGCAGGCGTCCTGTGGCTGTCCTCATGGAGGCCACAGCGACAGGGAAATCCGGATACGGAGGTCGTCAAATCATATATATATATATATATATATATATATATATATATATATATATATATATATATTTCTCGGTAATTCCTCATCAGGCTTTTACAATCACATGAAAATCAATTTGTATACAGACCCAACAGGTCGTCAGCCAGGCAAACTAATTCTAGTGCGCTATGACAAACCGTCGGTCAGGTTACAATGGTAGTCACACGCTTGCACAGGTCAACTGCAGTCCGTCCTGACCAAGGTGGGCTCAACGCGTGAGTGGACCTTTCCTGCGTGCACAGCGCTGGTTCGTACAACCGAATGGCGCTGGCTTCTGCGGCGTCTAATATCTGCTTACGGAAATACTTTGATCGACTTTCTGGGGTCTGATAGATTACTTTGAACCAAATAGTCGACTTGGTGGCGTGACCCGTATTCGCAAGATGCGAGGCGATGGCAGAGTGAGTGGCCTTTTGGCCTCCATATCATAAGCAGATCTGGATGGTGTTCCCTCACCCTTTCGGATAAGCGTCTTGTCGTATGACCAATGTAACCTGCTCCACAGGAACAGGTGGAGTAAATATACATAGATTTGTTGTGGACAGGCAGTACATCCTTGAGGTTTACTCTCACCATTGGGCTAGTGGTGAACTGGGTTTGCAGCCTCGTCGCTGGGAATGTATTCTTGAGTGTGAACGAGAGAAGGCGGGATAGATGCTCTGATACTATCTCATCTCTGCAAGGCAGTTGCAGGAAAACAGATTTTTGTTCCGCCGTCAGGACCGTAGGTGTATGCCTGTTTCGTCTCATATTGGCATAAATAAAATTCTCTGGGTAGCCATTCTCGATAAGCGTCGATTGTCTTCATTCGTAATAAAAATGGTCGCCAAATACACCCCTTGATGAGTTGATGGTCATACCGATGCGGGGTAGTATGTTGATGGTATCTTACCCACCAGACAGGCCACAAGGCGAACTGAGTGATCAACCCATAGCGAGTTTGTAGAGAACTCTCGAGCATACCGATGCTCGTCAAATCACTCCAGCTAGAGGTAACTAGGATGAGGAACAAAAATTGTAAAAGTGATCGCCCCACTCACTTGACCAGTCACTTGCTATCTATTAAAAGCCAAATTTTATTCAATCACTATACCAAAAGATCGATTCAATGTTTCTCATAGCTCCTTCCTTCAAGGATACGTATAAGAAGGAACAGGCTACCAGTGAACAGCAGGGTATTAGGTAACTTTGCGGTTTCGCTGCGCTACGAAAATTACTGAAAATCACCGCTGTACCAAAATTCATGGACACTGGACCAGTTCTAGCGACGCGTCGTTGCAAAGATACTATGTACCAGTCATCATACATACCGCACATACCCTATCTAATTCTGCCATGGTATATTATAGAACAAATAAATTATCGGTCATAGGTGTCAAATTGCCCTGCTTCCGACAACATAAAGGCATCATTAGAACGCCGACACACGGTAGCAACACTGCGCTGTGACCACCAAGTCGTGCGTAGGCACGAATTCGCCCGCGCCTACATGGATTCGAACCGGTGGTCTCCAGACAATAGGGTAATCGTGTAATGCTTTCGGTCACCGACTAACATGATAAAACCGAGAGAATCCACATCACATCTGTCCTTTCCGGATTGCCTTACAGATCTTTTCTCTAAGATACCAATATAAATAAAACAAAATATTACTATATAACATGTATGACCAAACAGCAACTGATTTCAGTCTCACTAATGCTAGACCACTGGCTCTGGCCTAGGCGCAGATGACAACATACCATTCCACATCACCCAAGAGAGGAACTGCAACGGGCCCAACCAATCTCGTGCAAAGTGGATAGAGACGACGTTTGGTCAGTCAAGTTCACTGATGTTTACAACGTGCTTGGCAGCTGGTTGAACACACTGGGCCGTTTAATTCAAAATCACGGTCATTTAACACAATTGGCTCGATATCCAAAACAAATAATCGCAGGCTTCAACCAGCCGAACGAATCTACATTCGGGACTAAGAAATCGATCAAGCAGAAATTAATTGGGCTGGAGTGGCGGAAACCAAGGACAACTTCATTCCATATTGCCTGCAGTGTGGCGAGGCAGTTTGTGAGGTACATTCCAACCAGCTAGCCTAATCGAAGAACGAACCAAACAAAGTGAAACTAGGGGAATTCGGAATGAGAACAACCAACCTCGCTGGTGCGGTTTCAAAAACCGTTGAATAAACGGATATAAATTGAGTACCAGTAGCTTGTGCAGCCCGATCAATCGCGTGACCAGATCCAGAATAAAGAGACGAATTTCAAAACGATCTGTGCACCGCTCCAATTTTTTGAATAGGCGCTCAGCAAACGCTTGGGGGTCATGCAACAAGCTGATCGCTACAAAGTTGGCCATGTTATTCCCCTTGGCAGCTTTTCGCTCTTCCGCTTTGTTAACATGTTCGATAGAACGTTTTAAGCGCTTCGTTCGGCGATTCGTCTTTGTACCAACACGATGGCCTAAACGCAGTTGTTTAATCTTCGTTTCCTTGTTTTGCTATAGGACAAAAGATAACCAGAAATGTGGGGAAATGTAGAAAAAGATGTGAGACTTTAAAATGTCCGTTTAATAAAAAAGCATGTGAGAAGCTCCCAAACATGACAGGCGATTTAGAGTGGATCATCCAAGTTAAGGGCAACATCGTGACTGTGTTTACCAGTAAAGGAATCAACAGCGAGTGCAGCATGTTACCATGAGGAGATGAAATAGACATACGAATAACGCAAGCAAGAGGCGCACAAGACGAGTTCCTAATAAGAAAAAAACGTGACGTGACTCCTCCTCCATACAAAAAATTAAGTCGCACGGATCGCATCCCTGAGGGTAGGTTGGGCCAAGAGGACGAGTCCATAGAGTTAACGTCTATATACAACGTCTTTAAGTTAAAAGCTGAGCTCCGGTATGTCCACACAGCTTCAAATAGGTTGGGTTGAGACAAAACAGTTCATCTTCAAACTCTCAAAAGGATACTTGATTTTCCTTTGATTTGCCCTGAACTTTGTGGAGACAGTTTCAAGCCATAAAATCGCAAATTTCTATAGTTAGGAACCCTATTCAGAACGGAGTAAAAAGCCAAAGATAGGCGAGTAAAATCCGTCCTCGTTATGCATCTTGTTTTACCGTAACACAAAAAGCGGAAGAGGAAAAATATTTACATCGTTGACAGAGCTCCGTTATTACATAACATTCCCATCAGGAGCTCCAACAAGATGCACATGCTGGAAAAATTAAGAAACCCGATAATGTTGTAACTGTGTTTTTGTCCATTCGGTATTGATTGCTCCAGCACTGAACTCCGCGACCGGTTATGTCCTTATTTGTGGTAGCTGTACCTGAGAGTGGAACCTGGTTGACGACTTGCTCACCGAGCCAATGAGATTCGGATGAGTATCGTTTGGTAGCGCAGTTAGGGAATCAGGAGAGCGAAATATGGGCGAACAAAAACCACAATATCAGGGCATGGTCAAAGTGAGGTTATCACGGACTACAAGTTAGAGAACTAATGGCATTGGATCACCACCAATGGCGTGGCTACATGAAGAACGCTGTCACCCAGGTGTATCAGAAAGGACTGTTGTATCGGGAGAAAAAACGACGGCTACACAAGCGTCGATCACCGGTGCAACCAAGTCCATCGACAACATGCACATGGTGTTGCGGCGCAAGCAATTGTGTACGTCTAAACCAAGCCATCATCTACGTGCTTACGATTAGCCTATATCGAAGACCCGGCGGTCAGTTAGAAGTTAAGTTGCGTGCGGGTCGCACATTCGTGCAGTCGTGGTTTTCTTGCCGTTAGTCCGCCGCCTTTAATCACACGCCACTAGATCTATACTTATTCGCCTTGAACTGACAAGCCCCTCCTTGTGATACCATTCTCTCGAGAACACTACCAGTTCATCATTCATTTACTCGGAAATGTTAACTCCGAGCAGTGCTTCATACATACCTAATCGCAAAAATTTGTGTAATGACAAACGTCGGAAACAAATATTAGTCTCACTTGATAGAGCACCTCAGCGGCGTTCGAATAACCTCCCAATAGTTCCAGTTCACCACTGTGTGGACAGCTACAGAGCAATTCACGTTTTCCCTTCAGCGAACCGCTCTCAGCCTTTCGGTAATACTGCACTGCCCTTTGCCAGTATCTAGCATCTTGACCGTGCGCGATCAATCGATCAGGCCACTAAACATCATCCACCACGCCAGCGTGTGACCCCAACACGGATATACAGCTGCACTCTGCCTACAAACGCTCCAAGGTCACAACAGAGAGGAGACAGGTGCACTTGCTTCAACGTGACAGCTGACGGCCGACCTGACAGGGCGTTCACGTCCCCGCCTACCCACGTCTGCGCTCACACCGCACCTCGGACTTAGCGGATCGATAGACGCTCGTCACGCAAATCGCCACACGGACTTTAAAGGGTGGAGAACGAAACTGAACGACCAACCAGCACACAGAACTAGAAGTGTGGGTTTCTATCACATTTATATTAAATTGCTCAACGTAGGCTACTTTCTGAGTGTGGGATTCTATACTACATACAATTTTTGATACTATAACTCGATTCGCAACCAGTATTAACTGCAAGGAGTATGCACCGAAATGTCTGTTAGCTCTAATAAAGAGCGAAGTGCCATAGCTAGGAGGAAGAAAAAAATAAAAGACAGTAGCAGCCTCCAGCGATAATGCCGCCAAAACAAGAAGTGCCTCAGCTATGAAAATGAAAAAAAACGAGAAGCATTAGCTGTCCGCTCTGACGACAGAAGTGATTTAATACCTGCATTGCAAAACCGCATCACCGCTCTTGACAAAGAAGTTACGTCACTGAAAACAGAACTGCTGCGCTTGGGCGCAAAATAATAGCAAATCAGGTCTTTTTGTGCATTACTTAGGAGCTCAAAGGACGTGAAAATAGACACACTAAAAATGCGTCAGCTGTACGCCGTTACGGCGCTTCGCTGCCCCGCGACCACCACCAGTCGCACGGGCTGAATATACCATGAAAACGCCCAACCCTATGCGAATTTGAACCGGCGACCTTATGGTTGCAAGTCAGACTGTAAACTACTCGGCCAGCGGCCGACAGGAAGGTTTACGCAGATCAAAGAATGTGGTTGTCTTTAAAATACCTGACAGATCGAGTATGGAGAAAGTCAAAAATATCTGGCTTGCGGCACGCAATATGAGTTACTCTAAATGTCTATGTCTCAGGCTCTAGTAAAAATGGATTAGGAGATCATGCGCCATCCTCTTTAAATTCTCGGATGAGGTAACGGCTGAACACTTTGTACATAGCAAACGGACCATTGCAACCCGAGTTGACTGTAAGAACATTTTGTTCAGGAGCGAGCAAACGCCACTACAAAGGCGGTTTGCACGTAAGGTGAATCATTCAGACGCTCGCACTTACACCAATTGTATTGACACCGACATGGACATTGACAGATCACTAACGCCGCGCTTATCTTAAGTTACTCACCAGTACCGAGTTCACAAGCCTAACCACGAAGTATGATAATGTTGACCCGGTCTGGCTTGGAGATAATTGGCACCAACACAACGTAACTACTATTACGGACGCCGCAGAAGTTAATGCCATATTATGTCCCTACCACAGGTAACGAGCCCGTAACTTAGGTGGCACCAATTAAGAACCAGAATGCTAGGCGTGAGATTAGGAATATTGGAAATTCGGATGAATTGCACTTAGATGAATATCACAGTAATTATCTCAGGTACAAAGTAAAAATAAATGGCATCGCAGAGCGCCGTTTCCTAAAATACACTATAGAAACGCCCAACAGTCGATAACACATAAACATCCTCCACCGGGATACGATAAACGCTCACTGAATCAGAGGAGGAAAACTGCACGCTGTCTCACTTCAGTATTTGGTATTGGAACCGCTTCTGGGGTCAACAGTAACCAACCGACCTACAAAAGCTTTTGTTACCGAGCTCTGAGGTCCGGAGATTCTAATTCGAATAACGAAGCGTCTTATGACAGCTCTGGAGATACGTATGGGGATATACGACCTCCCACCCACACTATCTCCCAATGGCAGCCTCAGTTTCTAACCTACCCTCCAGCGTCACTTCCTCCTACGGAACAGTCTCACTCTATGCTAGGAGATCCTTTTTCAGGCCAGCATCTGCCCACACCAATAGGGCCTCCACATACAGCCACACAAAACCCAATGATGACCCAGTTGCGCCAGCATTTCCTTCGGTGGAGCCAGTACATTGTAACGCACAACGTGGCCCAGTTATTTCATTGTGGGACACTAACACCGTCCATGAAGACAGAGGGTGTGATATAACCAAATCTGTGCATCCTACCTCATTTGTTTCTCTTAATTCCGCCATTATAAATATACGCTCCCTATTACCAAAACTGGATCTCCTTACAACGTTCATGTTCCTTAAAACTTCTAAACATGGTGCACACGTGCTATATGCAACTCCCAAGTGAATGTTCTGGGTTATCCGTTGTTTCGGGAGGGTCGTCTGCGCAAACGCCGTGGTGGTTGTGTCATCTACATACGCCATGGCATAACAGCAATCTCAGCTGACCAATTCGTCTTCAGTGATTTGGACGATTAATTATGGTTGACCATTCCGGCTTACGACCTACTACTGCGCTGCATCTATAGACTTCCTGATATCACTCACCGCGAATTTCAGCACTTAATGTTAATCACTAATGTTGCTTCCAAGACTCCATACAAGCACAGATACCTATGTGGAGATTTAATTCTGCCAAATATAAATTGGATGTCGTATAGGCCTACAACAACTGGAGGACTTGTGGAAAATGTGTCCATATCAATGGTTGGACTCAACACGTCAAGCAGCCCACCGGGTTACATAACATCTTCGATCGGGTCTTCACGATGCATATTCCATCTGTGTATTAACTGATGACGCACTAATAGGATATGAGCACAATGCGGTGCTGTACATCATGAATATCTGGCCATCTGAAAAGTCCAGAGCAATGAGGAAGCCAGTACACCGATTACACCTTATTGCTTGGCGCAAGTGTGACAAGCTGCTTAGGAGTTTGTGTTGGTATCGATTCTTCACCCCGACAGACTCGGTTATAGCAGTAGGCGAATTCACGAAAGATATCATCAGATGTATGCGCGTTCTAACATCTAGGACGGTAAACACAGACCCCTTTGATGGCCGATAAAAACACTCTTCCAAAGTCGCTTTCAAGCTAAGGAGATTAAGATCACTGCACTGCAAAAACAAAGACAATGTCACATCAATTCAAATATATGAAACCTTAATGAAAATTGGACTCCAAACTTAACAGTCCAGGATGGCCGAGGAAACCCGAGCCATCAAGAATAAAGAGAAAACTCGTGCCCTGATACAGTTACTTGGAAGAAGAAATCCGAAACCACACCATGAAATTCTAAACCCACTTTTGAACGACGGAACGTCAACAGATGATATAGTCCAAATACATGATTTAATGAATTCCTACTTTGCTGCCTCGTTTACTACTGAAGCATACGTATTCTCTACTCTCTTTCAGAGAAAAACGGAAGAGGTACAATCTACAACTCCTCCGACTCCAAAGGACGTACAGATGACTATCACAACAATCAAACTGACATTGCAACAAAGACCTGATAGTATGCCCCTGCAAAAACATACCTCTCCACATGTTGAACATTTTACATTGCCATTAAACACTGGCTGCTTCCCGTCTCAGTGAAAACATTCCATAATTATGCCGAAACACAAAGGCGGTCCACAAGATCGAATGTCACTCAATCAGCCGATAAACCATAGTTCCTCCGCCATTAAGGCCATAGAAAGAATCATCAAGATCCGTGTAACACAAATGCAGACAAGAGAAAACCTACTCAACAGTTTCCAACGTTCATGTGTGACATGCCAATTGCAAATCCTCGATCATGTTGCAGCAACCTTAAATGGTGGCAGCGCCATTATTATCATCCTTCTGGATATGCAAAAGGCGTTTGACTGTGCACCACAAAAAGCATTATTGACCACGCTTGAGTCCCATGGAATCAGTGATCGACTATGGAGTTGGATAAAATCATTACTGAACGATTGGTCATAAAACGAACACATTGCAGGTAGATGAAGAAGGACCTAGCTTCAATTGGAGCAAAACAGAAGTCCTGGCACGTATGCGTATACGTGTTATCAAATGTTTGACGGTTGTCTGATAGACCATGTGAAATTGGCTCCGATAATTCGGGAAACGGTGGCCACAAATAGAACATACTGAAATGTCCTTCGGAATGCTCCGCCTGATATTTAAATCGATGGGGATGGCAACGAATTGACTGTCTAACCGTTGCATCCATTACTGAAATCTTCTAAAGAGCAAAGATTCGAGGGCGCTAAAGGGTACTCGACTGTGTTATTTCATAGGTTCTTGTTCTCTCTCTCAGTGCTCACGACCGATTCCGAGAACATTAGTCAGTTGCAGTCTCAAAGGGTTGCGCACAGTCTAAAAATGATTGTACATGGTTAGCCTGTGTTCCTCAAACAGTTCGAGCGAAAGTTCAAAAACAAACCACTATTTGAACACCCCAAAACTAGACAGAATGATGGTCGCTGGGGTTTCATTCGGCTCGTATTGGAGCGATTTCAATTGCAATCCGGCTCGTCTGCTTGTGATAATAGACATTATAACCCGGTTAGGTAGTGGCAGTTGACGGTGACATTCAATTCACTTCGAAGCTTGGTGATTTTGTGAGGTCGAAGCGGTGACTGTGATCGAGCGCGGTCGGAGTCTAGGAAAATAGTGCAGATCAACTAACGAACATGAACTGAAGTGCGTCATCCGCAGCCGATGGTAACGTGGGGGACCGGAGTAAGGGACAGTCTATTGTCCGATTATCATCAGGTAGTGAGTTTCGGACAGAGGCGCATGAAGGTCAAGCTTCTAATATTAAATCAAAAAGACCGACGAGAAGTGCCAGCCTCAGGATTGCTCCTACCCAGAATTCGAGCAGTTAGTTCAACGATAATCACCAAAATATTTGGTTGCTGAGGATCGCCCAAAAATATCAAAACGCAAGATTGAAAAATTGGAGGAGCCAATCAAATTTGGTTCTCAAGATGTCAAAACTGCCATCAGCCAAGACAAATGGTTGGACTAAAAGGACATCGCGTCTCCTGATGCTTCCTGCTGACTCGGATGTCGATTCGAAGCTGAACCACCCAAAAGCAATCATTCAAAGGGATTTGTACGAGGAATATGCCTTTGGTCATTGCGTCGAGTGCATCAACATCGCAAATAAATGTGGTCATAAAGACGGGTTGATTGCCCACTTGTCCTCAACGTGAGCATAATAAAACAAACGTTTGTCCTCTCGTCGGATACCATCGGCTGAAGAATCCAGATTCGGTGAAAGGCTCGTTCACTGCCGCAGCTTCATTACTTAAGACACCCAGTAGTGTTGCTGAAACGAATAACATATTACGGACACTTGTGCATGATTAGTCGTACAAATTGTTGACCAATGTATCCAATCTAGTATCGCTATCATTAGTGGTGTCGTTCAGGGAGTGCATTGGGTCCAATGCTCTTCTTCATTTACATAAACGATATAGATGATTATATTCGACAATAGCGCCCATCAACACAGTGTACTCATTCTTACCTGACTATCTGGCACAACATAACATATATAAGTGATCTATCATCTCCAAACAGTTAGAGTGAAAGCAGGTCTATGAGGTTCTCGGCAGTAAAATCTCAGATACTCTGCCACCGATGCAGTATACCATTACTGGTACACCCATCCCAACTGCGTATGCTGTTCGTGACCTGGGAATCCGATACTCCAGGGGCTTCAACATCTCCGAACACATGCTACATCAAGTAGCGGAAGCAAATCAACTAACAAGCTACATCACTAGATCATTCTTGCTATCCAAAACACGGCCTGAATCATGCAAACTTACAGTGCAACCGACACTATGCTATTGCAGCTTAATACATAGCCACATACACAGGACAGATAGGATGGCCCCGAGAAGGGTTCAGTGCTCCTTTACAAAAATGATCACGGGGTGCTCAGTAACGCTTACCTATAATCTTGCCCCCAGCTTGATTGATACTGGATTGGACGACTGAAAAGCACTCTCACTCTCCTCTGCAGTACAATATAGTTTCGAGTCTTCTCGACCAGTACGACTGTTTCTTCACGAAATACCCTATCCCATCCGTAATGGGCGATGTTTACTATTCACGAAAAAGGCCAAACAAAGGACTCGTTTAAAATTCTTCCTAATGAAACATGCTCCTTTATGGAATAAGCTACAGTTGCAATTAAGGATCAGCGAGACATCGTCTACAATTAGATATCATCTAAATAATTTGCATTCCGTGCTAAATTTTGTCAAACGTTTCAGGCTTCGGCAATCTATAAGTACGCTTGCGGAATCCGACCCGAAAAAACATTTAAGAAAACTAGATTTGTTAAATGAGAACTAATCACAGCCGTTTCCAAATCCGATAGTCATCCACACATTCTGAAAAGCACTAGACTGCAGGTTCGAGTTGTTGGGTCTCGTCAACAGCGTTCACCTAGCAGATCCCTCAGGATTCGAACCCATGACTATCAGCGGCTTGAACCACCAGCCAACAGCTTATGCCGCTGAGGCAGGAAATAGATTTACATTAATCTGCCACTTATTACATACGACATAAACAATTGCATTACTGATCCATGTTAAATACAGGTTCATAAAGGAAATGTTGCCAAAACTCGCGATAGAAATGATAGTACCACAAAAAGATGTAACGACCGTCAGGAAATACACTCATTTAGGTATATAGTTATTTATAAATGTAGCACAAAATCAAACATTTGGATGATCCCGTGAAAGTATGGGATCGTATCTTACCGTGTCCGATTCGGAATCGCTATCACTGTCTTTCCATTCCGGTACCTTGTCTTGCCCGAGGAAAAAACGAACAGCTGGTGAATACACCTAAAAGTAAATTCCAATGAAAGCACGGATACTTTTTTCCTTTTCGCCAAGCATGCATCTGCCAGCAAATTTGCTGTGCGGGCATCGTTCCACACATTTTTCTTGAACAATCTGACGAGGACGAAAACAGCTTCTCTGGCAACAGTAGGATTGTTATCCTTCAGTGTTTTTGACAAGTACAACTGTATAGTCTAGAACGGAAGTTTAATGAAATAACAGAAAGTACTGAGTTCAACTTGTTGGCTTTCTGACGTCGATTTATGCGCTTGATATCATAGACGACAAAATTCCTCATTGTTAACCTAACTTCTTTATCTTGACAGCGATGAAGCCTAAAAGCCACATCGATGCACCTGTCCGCAGGGATAAGGTCTTTCGTTCTAAGCCGCATCAGTGCTTTCATGAAAGCCTAAAGCATTAACAGCTAGAGATAAGTAATACCTGTCGCATGACGGGGTGCATGCCGAAAGAGCGTGAAATCAGTGTATGCATAACACTGTTACAAAAACATTCAGTAAAATTTGGGTAAAAATTTACCACCTGAAGATGAGAGAAACAAGCGGGAAATACTTGAGATAAGAAAAGGAGCAGGTCCTTTAATTTTTCGATGCACTGGGAAGGGGCACAAGTGAACGACTGCTCGAGTGCCTGGTAGTTTTCGTAATACCTTTCAAACTGAGAAATAAAAGAGGCAACTGAATTACGTCGGCTCTGTAAGTTTCCGGATCGCGTTTGAGATTGTAATAGAGATCAGATAAGGCAGCAGGAGCCATTGGTATATGCGGTCCGGACTAGCGCGCAAAGTTCAGCGATCAAAACGAAAAGATAGTGCACTGAAAAGGAGAACGGAAAATTAACTATGATGACGGATGGAGAGAAAACAACACAGATGGTGTATTAATGCAAGGAGAGATTAGAAAAGGTAAAAGCATAGAAGATATGAGACAGATAAACTACCTGTAACAGCTGAAAAAATGTCATGGTGTCCATAATCGCCGGTATTTATACTTTGTAGGTTTATGGCGCTCGCGTATACATACAGATGAAGCACAGCGAATACATTCCATCTGATAAGTCGACGAGTTCTTAGTGTATTGTTGTCCGGTTGGACGAAGAATGACCCTATAAATTAAAAAGCCTAACTTCGAATTCATTTGTATAGCACTGCATGAGAAGTGAAATGAAGACGAGCAAAGATGCAACACAGAGGAATGGGAAGAAAAACACTAATAAATAAAATCTGTCCGTATAGCTTCTAAGTCCTGCGCGGTGCATTGGCGCTATGCGGAAAGTCCAAGCTCGTGAGGCTAGCCATAGTCCTCTGCACAGTTCGTAACCGGCATAGCAGTTGAAGATGAGCCGGGCTATGTCATAGTAAACTGTCAATCACACAGCTCCGCGGCTGTTACTCATGGCGCAGTGAAGTCACGTGGGGCGGAATCTGGCAGTGTAACCCACACTATGGTAATGCAGCTTAATACATAGCCACATAAACAAGACAGATAGAAAGGCCCAGAAAAGGCTTCAGTGCTCCTTTACAAAAATGATCACAGGGTGCTCATAAACGCTTACCTATGATCTTCCCCCAGCTTGACTGGCACTGGCTTGGACGACTGAAAAGCAATCTCACTCTTTCCTAGAGTACAATATAGTTTCGAGTCTTCTCGACAATATATATATATATATATATATATATATATATATATTCCACATGATGAGGCTGATGCTGCAATCATGATACTTCTTTATTGCAGTTGGGCTAAACCAACCTATACTCAAACAAGGTCTTCGAAGCTGGACAAATTTCATTCCACTTTATTTGGTTTGTTCTGCTTACCTGAATAATGTTCTATTAACTGGCCACGGTGCTTACGCTAACTGCGCATAGCTTCGGTAACCTTGTTGCTTTTGAGCATTTTTAAGTAATTTGTGGGCATTATTTTCCTTATCGCGGATTCGTTGCTAACCAACCCACTTCATATGCTAATTTATGGAAGAGTTATGCCACTGTATCTGTCTGCATTACGCGATATATTTTAGTTCATCTCGTCGATTCAAGTGATTGGCTGTTGTTTGATATCCCCGGTGCGGCTGCGCTTGATGTGCACGTTGACAAGGTGTCTACCTGTCTATTACCCACTACGTCGTCGAAACTGTCTCTAAGAGATAGTTGGTCGTTGCTGGAGGGGACTGGGTGCACGGTCCTTATGGTCGTGCTAGACTCGAAGAGTGGTTCCATACACTCAGTGTGGAGCGGACTACGGTCCAGCCACCGTCTTGTGTGAGCTTGATTCCCCAACTACAGTGTGCTTGTGTTTGCCTGTGAGGGAGTGTCGGCCGGCTCGGTTGAGGAAATTTGGCTCCCATCCACATACCTCCCAGTCTTATTCCTTCGGGTTTACACTGGATATGAGGTGTGTGGTTGGAGCTGTGGGTGGTGCAGCACAAGCCATCCATGGTGCCTCTGTAGGCATAGGTGTCCTGTGTCTGGCCACAGTGAAAGAAAAATCCGAAACCGGATGCCGTTAATCATATATATATACATATATATATATATATATATATATATATATATATGTATATATATATATATATATATATATATATTTCAAGTACCTTAACGACCACGCTAGTCAAGCTGACAAGCCTGTAATTAGCCGGCAGGTCTTTGTCACCGCACTTGAAAATCGGGCAGACAACAGCCTCCTTCCACTCGCTAGGTAACACACAGCTGTTGAGTGACTTATGAAACACAAAAGTCAGAGATCCACTGAGTTCCACTGCCAATTCGTGCAACAACAGAATCTGGACCGGAATCTGGACCATAGTTGGGTTCACTTCTCTTGGCAACCGGAGAACGTGAGACTCAGTTACAGGAATTTCATCCAGACAAATCCTCGGAGATTCTTGAAGCTGGTTCTCTGCATGGCGTATTGGTTTCGCGGACAAAGACGATTGTGTACTGCTTACCAAGCACGCATGCCTTGTCATAGTCGCTAAAGGCATGGGTCCCATCTCCTCGAAGCAATGGCGGTATGGGCGAGCCTGCACCATAGCGTCAACGTGAGGGAAGAATTTCTTGGGATTTGTCGAGGCAGTATCATCCAAGCCCTTTTCATACTGAATCCAGCCCAATCTAAGATGTAACTTGCACTCATTTCGAACCAACCGATACTTATCAAACGTGCTGTTCGATACGCTCGTCAGCATCCAGACCGCTTCTTTAGCAAGCTCTTCCCCGCGGAATCTACCCACGGAGGCTGCGCTCTCGATTTCCTTCTTTAAATCAGTGGGATGTGAGGTGCAGAAATGTCGACGAGGTGAGCCCTAAGTTTTTCCCAAGCTATGTGAACAGTGGCGATCTCAGATGTCACACAAGGCCATGACCTATCTTTATCCCCCATTGCTTGGAAGCCCGCGGCCCAAATGTTCGGATACCAACCGGTAGTAGCTTGGTAAGGCCTGATAAGGGTACACTGGAAACACAAGCAAACGTGATCGCTATCGCCAGGAGGTGAGTCGCAATTAATGTCATTTACAAAGTCAAGTGACTTAGCAAAAACAAGATACAATATGGACGGCTGCTGATTTCTCATGTACCTAGTGGGGAGGTCCACGAGCTGGTTAGCTGTAGCGTTAAGTCCACCAGTTCAACACCGAACGATCCCAGCGCCAAACTGCAAGATAGACCATCCCGACAAACCTCTGGGAAATGGAAGTCTCACAGCACCAGACACTTGTTCGCAGAGTGAGTGTGTATAAACTCAATGATTCCATTTAAGGTGCTCACAGGGCTTCTATACCTTAACACGGCCGTAACCTGAACCAATGAAGCGCCAATCAAGACTGCGAGAGCCTCAACAGATTTGTCGAGAGACTGAAAAACGCTGGTCCCCAATACGTCAGTGATAACTCATATAAACAGCTATACCACCCCCCTTGACGGCCAATGTTCAGATTTCGTTAGGAGGTAAGCGGCCGGGAAACCATATTCTAGGATCGAACAGCGTACTAAAGACTTCCGGCAGAATTTTACAGAACGATCTTTGCAAATCCCAGAGCATTTGGTTGACTTCCGCGACCTAGGAACATGTCAGCTGTACGCCTTAACGGCGCTTCACTGCCGCGCAACCACCACAAGTCACGCGCGGGCTGAGCATACCGCGAAGACGCCCACCCCTACGCGGATTCGAATCGGTGACCTTGTGGTTGCAAACCAAACACGCAGACCACTCGGCCACCGGCCGAAGACGCAGACCACTCGGCCACCGGCCGACCTAGGAACATTGGAATAAAAGCCTGAGCTTCATATGACCCACAGGGTAAAGGGAGTTCAGGTCGGATCTGATGAAAGGCCAAGCAACCTTATAGCGGGTTGGACACGCGTCTTAGCCGCTTATTTTTGTAAACGGAGGTGGCGGCTCTACCTGACTCAGTGACAGGAACAAAACAGAGGCAAAGAGCCGGAATGCAAGCTAACCGCTGAGGGACCGGCGGTCAAGTAGGCTGTGGCCGAATGAGGCGCTTTGGACAAAAACAGCGCATAATAATAATAATAATAATAATAATAATATAATAAATGGCCAGCTGTACGCCGTAACGGCGCTTCGCTGCCACGTGACCACAACCAGTCGCGTTTGGGCTGAGTATACCGCGAGGACGCCCGCCCCTACGCGGAGTCAAACCGGTGACCTTATTGGTTGCAAACCAGACGCGCATACCATTCGGCACGCAAATCGTCACCGATTGTGTCACGTTCTGCTATGGCTTGGACACAAGCTTACTCGTGTCGAATGATGTCTTGAAATTGTCCGGCAGAAAGTAAGAATTGCCTAGGAAATCCACTGTTTTAGCGATTAATCGATTATTAACGATTATCATCGATTTCGAACGTCCCGGAATGTTCTAGTTTCTGCACATGACTAAAAACCACCGGTCGACTTCAGCCACACCCGCAAAGTCTGAAAAGACTAGACTGATGAGGGAGTTGGAGGTAGAGCACAAAGCCTCAACCTCAATTACTTCAGCTCCCTTGGCGAAGAAACGCGCCGTGTTACCTGCCAAACCGGTCGAAGCTGGGGTCGAGCCGAAGACTCGTGGAGTGAATACGCCTTGTCAAGGTGATTCTTTTACTGATAGCAGCGTTATCTTTCGTAACGTTGCTGAATCCGCGGCAGCTCTTCCGAAGGAACGCGTGCTGGATTACCTCCAGTGGTTCAAACTCTGCGTCAACAAGATGCTTCCACCTGGTTTCCCCGGCGTCACTATCAGGAAACTAACCAGCTTGAAGAACGTCCCTGTAGATACGCCAAATCCGCGACCCCGACTACTTCGTGTAGTCCTCTTAACCCTGGAGGAACGCAAATCATTAATGCGTTTTGCATTCAAACTCGAGGGTATTAATGCCAGCGTTCAGCCGGACCTCCCACTGGCTGATCGAGTGAAGTTAAAGGAAGCCATCATAAGCCTCAAGAGCAGGCGGGCGGCTGGTAAGCAAGGCTTTCGTTTTGTGGGTTTTCAAGTGGTCAGCCGGAAATCAAATTCTGCCTTACCAAAAACCCTCCTGGTAGCGTACGACCCAGGGGTGTTCGCGCCGAGTTCCTTTAGGTAGTGATTAGTAAGGTGCGTAGCCTAAGGAACAAGGTACAAGATATGAGTCTACTTGTAGACAAATCTCGTCCCGACATACTTGCTATCAACGAAACGTGACTGTCCCCGGATATCACAGACGGTGAAGTAGGTTTTCCTGGCTACGCACTGCTTAGATGCGATCGCTACGTTGGCAGCCAAGGTGGGGGAGTCGCTCTTTATGTGATTTGTAAACTGTGTTGAGGATCTGTATTCCAGTCGCCGGAACAAACTGTTGAAGCCCTGTCGACCACTGTGTGCACTTCCTCTGCTCAGTTTACAGTTGTAGTGGTATATCGAAGTCCTGGAAGTATCCTCAAGGAGGTAAGCAAATTTATTCGCAATCAGGCTGCCAATAGGTGTCTAATACCGGGTGACTTCAACCTCCCAGAGGTCTGCTGGGCTGAGCAAGCTTGCAGTTCGGCGGTGGGCACTATCGGTTCGGATCTCCTCGAGCTAACATTGCAACTGCCTTTGCACCAGCTCGTGGACCTTGTACCAACGATACTTAGCAAAAACTAAGTACGTCGTACGAAAACTAAACTAGAAACTACGAACAAATAAACCTAGACTTAACGCACGGTCTGGGAAGAAGAATAAAACGAAATATCCTGTAACCGTGGTTCTATAATGCATACTAAATACAGTACATGATCTACGAATAGGTTTTGCAATCGTAATGCAAGTAGGCAGAAACTGTACACCGTGTGGCGGAGCGAGTATCTGGGCAGAGTCACCCTAACATAAAAATTTGGATGACCTTGAAACGTCAAGGATATAGTTCAAGTTCAAGTGCAAGCGGGACTGGAACGATAGGATTATCCTGTAAGTGTTCCTTCTTCGGCGGGTCGTTGAACCAGGAGTTGGCGAACTTTGAAATACTGATGGACCTAAAACAAAGGCCGCATCACACCCTGTCCAACCAATTAATGCCCACGTATCCTGCCCTAGCAGTCCCTGCTGTGTCGGTTACGTGAAGTAAGAAAGAGAAAAAAGTAAACGCAGAAGGCAAAAGAGAAAGTGGTAAGAGCTAAGCAAGTGGAATACCAAGATATTTGAGTCAATAAAAAAAGAACTGAAAAGTGAAGGTGAGTCGGCTAGGAAAAAGGAAAGGTTTGCTGTTGCCACCCAAGAGCATCGAGCTGGCGCGCAGAACCCTTAACTGTAGGTTCCCTAACCACATGATCTGGAAGCGAATTCCAGCGATCTATAACTCGGCGCGATAGACGAGTTTCCGTCCTAATCCTATCAGACCGTGGTTTATGCAATTTCAGTGGGTGACTGCGGAGACTATGTAACGCAGCGGGACTAAAATGCCCTGACAAGTCCGGGCCAATCTTACCCGTCAAAATACGATAAGTGAGAATCAGGTCCCCTCTTATCCTTCGGTAGTGCATGGAGTACATACCCAAACTGAGCAAGCGTTCAGGATACGTCTGTCCCCGTAGACCCTGCACTAACCGAGTGCCCACTCGTAACACCTTCTCCAAGTCCATTTTGTCTCGATTAAGACATGGTGGACAAGCCTGCATACAATATTCCAGGTGGGGTCGGACGAATGCCGAAAATAGCTTCACAAACAACTTGGCCGTTAAGATTCCGAAAGAGCGCCGGATAAACCACATCATACGAAACCCTCGACAAGCAGCCTTCTTCCAGTTGTCTCCAGAATGAAGTGCTGATGCGTGTACGACTCCTAAATCAACCTGCTGAGTGACAACAGGGAGTTCACCACCGACGACGACATATCGGGTGGGAGGATTCGCAGCTCCGATGCGGAGAACAGAGCACTTCGCCCTACTGGCAAGTCGACCAGAATCATTATTCAATATTGCCCTGACACTTTCAATAATAAGTTACTCTATGCCTATATGTATCGCCTTCATTACACATTTTGTGCCCTGACTGTTTACACTACGCACGCTAGAATTCTACGTTTCGTCATTCATTGAATACTCTATCCCTCATGACTACTTACACAATTTCCGCAGCCTGTACAATCTTCGGCTTACTGCCGATTACACTCATAGCAACGTGTTTGTTGCGAACCAATATTGCATGTAAATATTGATCATGCCTTGCTTGGTGCGTCTCGACAAATTCGAGAATAAACTATCTATTTATTTATTTATGGGCATCAACCATAAGATAGACCATTCCCAGAGCCTATCCAAGGCACGCTGAATTGCCTCAGGACCCCCCGGGATATCCACAATATTCCAGAGCTTAAGGTCGTCAGCAAACATTAATGATGACACCCCTAGCTCTCCCGGCAAGTCATTTACATAGATCGCGAACAACAATGGCCCCAATACCGAGCCCTGCGGAACGCCACGAAGGACAGCTTGCATGAGCGCAAGGTTACGCCCCACCCGTACGCACTGTTCCCTCCCCTCAAGGAAGGCAGACACCCATTGAAGGGCGCGACCAGATATCCCGTAAGATCTCAACTTTAGTGAGAGCCGAAGATGTGGAGCAGTGTCAAAAGCTTTCAAAAAATCTACGAATAGCACGTCTACAGCGTGGCCACTGTCTACCGCTTCGGCCCAGCTTTCACGAGCTACAAGTAAATTAGTCTGGCATGAAAATCCTTTGCGGAATCCATGTTGTGCAACACTGAGAAGGTTGAATCGATTCAGGTGGTTCTCCACTGAATCCCTTATCAGCTTCTCGAACAACTTGACTACTACGCTTGTCAAACTGACAGGCCGGTAGTTCGCGGGCAGAGCGCTGTTACCGCCCTTAAAAATCGGACAGATGATTGTCCCTTTCCATTCCGAAGGTAGGATGCAGCTGTCCAGCGATATTGAAAATGCGCACGTGAGCGGACCACTCAGCTCAGTGGCCAGTTCATGCAACAGCTTCGGATGAATTGAATCAGGACCGGAAGCTTTAGAGGGATTAATGCCTTGCAGTAGCTCGAAGACCTGAGTCTCCGTTATGCTAAATTCAGCTAAGCAAGAATTCTCTGGAACTCTTGAAACCAACTCAACCTGTGGTGAAGAGGTCTCCCGAGCAAAGACCCCAGTAAACTGATCACTCAGTATACAAGCCTTGTCATAGTCAGTGTGGGCACGGGTCCCGTCTGCTCACAATAAAGCTGGTATAGACAGTTTTGCCCCGCTGCGTCTTTTAAGGTAAGCAAAAGCTTCTTTGGATTAGCTGCGGCCGAGTCCGCTAAACCCTGCTCGTATTGGAGACGAGCAGTTCTGAGGTGTTGCTTGCATTTATTTCTATTCTCTCGATAACTATCATAGGTACTGGCTGATGGAGCTGCTTGGTAGGTTCGCCAGCATCTAGACCGTTTCTTGAGTAGGAACTTGCCTGTGGTATCTATCCATGGAGGCTGTGTCCTTAACCTTCTTTTCCTCATGAGTGGAATATAGGGAGCGGAAACTTCCGTAAGGTATGCCTTAAATTTTTCCCAGGCTAACTGGACAGAGTCAGCCATCGAGATCTCACAGTTCAGAACTGAAGCCTTAGTTCGCATTGCACTAAAGTCCGCCCGCCAAACATTCGGAAGTAATTCAACAGCGGTCTCTTGGTGCCTTGAAAGAGCACATCGAAAGGATATGCATGCGTGATCGCTAGACCCTAGAGGTGCACCGCATGAAACGTCAGTCACGAAGTCCAGGGACTTAGCGAAAACCAAATCCAAAGTAGATGGTATTTGGTTGTCCATATACCTAGTGGGAAAGTCAACGAACTGGTGCAAAGGCACTTGGAGGGTCAGTTCAAGGAAGTCTGCAATGAATGTTCCTAATGCCGAATTGCAAGGAAGATCGGCCCAACAGACTTCCGGGAGGTTGAAATCCCCTAGAACTAAACACTTATTCGCAGACTGAGTGCGAATAAAGTCAAGTATCCCCCTGGAGGAACTTCCAGGACTTCTGTATATCACTATAACTGTAAACTGGGTCGAGGAAGTGAACAAAACAGCCAATAGGGCTTCAACAGTCTGATCCGACGACTGGAATGTGCAAGTCCTCAACACCTCTAAGTTACAGCTCACATACAGTACAACGCCTCCGCCTTGGCGACCAACGGAGCGATCAGTTCTAAGCAGCGCGTAGCCAGGTAAATATACCTCACCGTCCGTGATATCCGGCGACAACCACGTCTCAGTGAAAGCAAGTATGTCGGGACGAGATTTGTCTACAAGTAGCCCCAACTCGTGTGTGTCAGTGATGTGTCAGTGCTCGAGGGAAAGGAATAAATATAAATTATGTTAACCGCTTGTAGGACACAGTAAAGCAGTGTAAATGAGCAAGATAATTAGGGAATACAGATACCGTGTCCTCATGTAAGTAATCCAGGTTGGGGACACAGAGTTCATAGAGTTCATAGAGTTGTAGAGAGCAGAAGGGAAGACCCGTGTCAGCTCCATCGCCTCCCGTTCATTGGCTGGATGACCTGTCGATGCTAAACTGTGTTCCCCGAGGGATTGTTGCAGCTGCAGCAAAAACAGCGGAATCCAGGCATGCTCAGCATGTACTTGTCCAATCGTTCTTTAAAACATTCCTCTGTCTGGGCACTTACCACACATTCAGGAAGATTGTTCCACTCATTCACAACCCGTGTGGATAACGCGATATCGGACCGGATATGGTTCCGCCGATGTTTGAAAAGTTTCAAGCTGTGGCCCCGTGTTGAACAATCTGTGTTGAGCTGGAAAAACTGCAGCAACTCCTTCCCCAAATCGCCCCTTAAAATGCGTCTAGTATAAATCAAATCACCACGGCGACGGCAGTAGTCCAGAGTAAATAAGTTCATGCATTGGAGACGAAGGGGATAAGGTAAAACACGTAGCATAGACACAGACTTGGATTCGCGCCTCTGGACCTTCTCAATCAATTCACATTCAAATTTCGTGAGTGGGTGTATGGCAGGTAGGCCGTATTCCAGTATTGGACGAACGTGGGAGGGGAACAGGAGCCTGAACTTCTGCGAGTCAATTTGTAAAACGACCTTCGTATAGCACAGGGCATCCTGGTGGCAGATGCTACCTTCCGCAACGTGTCCTGGGTTGTTCTTAGGTCTGGAGAAATAAGTACACCCAAGTCCTTCTCACCAACCACATTCTTCAACAGAAAAACACCGATGTGGTAAGCACCGAAAGGTTCCTGATCACCGATCGGGAGAACAGCAATTAATACGATTGATAGGCATTTGCTACTTGTCCGACCAATGGTGCAGCAGATCGAGCGTCAGCTGCAACCTGTCAGCATTTTCAAGCCTGGATACTACCGACCAAAGTTTAAGATCATCAGCATAGATCAGGCAGTCTATTTGGAGAACCTCCGGGAGAGCGTTGATGAAGATTTTGAATAGTTCGGGACCAAGTACGAAGCCTTGTGGAACCCCACTGGTCATAAGAACAGGAACAGAGTCGACTTCGTTAGCTCTCACCTTCATACTACGGTTATCTAGGAAATCCGCGATCCAGGCGAGCAATTTACCAGCGATGCCATCAAAGTTTCTTTTGGACTTTACATAACTCCCGAATAGATACATGCGTAAGCAAATTCCGTCTACCTTGGATTTCATTTTTGCGAAGTCACACGATTGCGTAGGCGGTATTATCTTCAGCTGTCCTCTAGGAGCCATTGACCATGTTTGCATATCCAAAGTGTCATCAAGCTACCGCTGAGGCATGTCCAAATATTTGGCGGGCAGACATTAACTCAAAGCGAAACAAAGCTGCAGTTCTGCGTTTTGCGATTACCGTGGCTGACACCGTTCAAACAACCTAGGAGAAACTTAAGGCATACCTGACCGACACCTCTGCTCCCCACATCCCACTCATTAAGAGACGGGTAACACGGACGCAGCATTCTTGGATAGATCATGCAGGTAAATACCGGCTCAGGAAGCGATCTAACTGCTGGCGAACATACCAAGCGGCTTCATAAACCAGCACCTACGAAAGCTATCGGGCGGTGGGAAATAAATGTAAGCAAAATCTTAAAGCTCTTCGTCTTCAGTACGAGCAGGAGTTGGCTAACGCAGTCGTAACAAATCCAAAGTTCTTTGCTTACGTAAAGGGACGTAGCGGTACAAACTCATCTATACCGGCTTTACTACGAGCGGACGGGACCCATGAGTATACCGACTATGATAATGCTTGTATACTTAGTGAACAGTGTACTGGTGTCTATTCTAATGAGACCTCTCTACCCCTGTTTGAGTTGGTCACATAAGTTCCAGCGGCGACTTACCTAACTGCAATCAGCATAAGGGAGACACACGTCTTTGGGCTATTGCAAGGGCTAAATCCTTCCAAAACATCTGGCCCTGATTCAATTCAGACGAAGCTGGTGCATGAATTGGCCGCTGAGCTGTGGCCTTCTGTCATGCATGTTTACAATATCACTCGACAGCTTGCCTAACATTCGGAATGGAAGAAAGCAATCATCTGTCGGATTTTCAAAAGCGGGTACAGAGCTCTGCCCACGAACTACAGGCCTGTTAGCTTAACAAGCGCTGTAGTTAAGTTGTTTGTAGGGTTGGTGAGGGATTCGGTGGCGAATCACCTGATTAAGTTTAACATTCTCAGTGCGGCACAGCACGGATTCCGTAAGGAATTTTCAAGTCTAACAAATTTACTTTAGCTCGCGAAAGCTGGGCTGAGGCAGTAAACAACGGTCACGCCATCGATGTGCTTCTCGTTGACTTCTCGAAATCTTTGATACTGTCCCACATCAACGACTCTCATTAAAGTTGAGATCGTATGGGATATCTGGAGCCGCCCATAAATGGATTTCTGCTTTCCTAGAGGGCAGAGAACAGTGTGTACGCGTGGGGCGTAGCCTTTCGCTTAGACAAGTTGTTCTTAGTGGCCTTCCGCGGGGCACTGTTCTAGGGCCGTTGCTTTTCGCAACTTATGTCATTGACTTACCCCAGGAGCTTGGAGTACCGTCGCTATTGTTTGCTGATGATCTCAAGCTCTAGAATATTGTGGATATCCCTGGTGGCTCTGAGGCACTTCAGATGGCCTTGTATAGGCTCTGGGATTGGTCAACCTTATGGTTGATGTCTATGAATCAGCTGAAATGTGCTGTCCTCCGCATTGGAGCTGCTAGTCCTCCCAAGCGCTATGCGGGTGGTGGAAGTGAACTCCCTGTTGTCATTCAGCGGGTTGATCAAGGTAACGTCCATACCTCATTGCTTCACTTTGGGGACAATTGGAAGAAGACTGTTGTAGAGGGTTCTGTATGAAGTAGTTTATTCGCCTCTGCTTCTGTGTCCTAACGGCCAATATTTTTGTGAAGCTGTTCTCAGCTTTTGTGCGACCCCACTTAGTGTACTGTATCCAGGCTTGTCCACCTTGTCTTGTAAGGAACAAAAGGGGACTGGAGAGGGTTTTGTGAGTAGGTTCAAGGTTAGTGCTGGGATTACGGAAGCAAACGTGTCCCGAATGTTTGCTTAGCTTGGGTGTGTACTCAATGCACCACCGCAGAATTAGAGGAGACTTGATCCGCACTTACCGTATTTTAACGGGCAAGATCGGTCCAGACTTGACCTGGCTATTTAGTCCCGCCAAGCCGCCGAGGTCACCCGTTGAAGCTGCACAAAATGCGTTCTGACCGGGTAAGGACGGAAACTCGCTTGTGGAGTCCAGTTATTTAACGGTGGAACTCGCTTCCGGAGCACGTCGTTAGGGGGTCTACGGTAAAGGGTTTCCAGAGTCAGTTCGGTGCTCTTGGATGACAGTACCCAACCTTCCCCTTCTCCTAACCGACTTGTATGTACGGCTTTCCGTTCGAATTTTTAATTTTCCTACCACACCTTTGTATTACCATTATTTAGATGACATTTCTCCTCTGGTATTCTTAGCTTACCCTTCACTCTTTTACTGCATCTAAACCGGCCTGGCAGGGACTGCTGGGCAGGAAAATGTGGGCAGTAATTGGTTGGACAATGTGTGATGCGCTCTTTGTTTTAGGCTTTTCAACATCTCAAGCGTACCTGCCAATTCGCGGTCCGACGAGACGCAAAAGAAAAAACCTTCATTGAGTTCATTGAGCTGTAGAGAGCAGGAGTGAAATCCCTTGTCAGCCCCATCGATTCCGTATCATACTGCGGTTGATGCATGTCGTTGCATTACGACGTTCCTCGAGGGTTCGTTGCAATTGTAGTGCCAGCCGCAAGATTCCAGCATTCTTAGCGAATGTTTGTCTATCAACCGCTTGAAACTTCCCTCGGATGGAGCATCTGCAATTTTTTCCGATAAGCTATTCCAATCATTCACCACTCTAGTAGATAAAGTAACGTCCATGCGAATTCTATTTTTTGCTTAAACAGTTTCCGTGTGTCCGCGTGTGGAACAGTGAGTGTTGTGCTGGAAGAATTGTTGTAACTCACCTCCAAGTTCCCCTCCGAGGATGCACCTAGTGTAGATGAGATCACGCCGTCGACGGCGGTACTCGTGGGAGAACAGATTTAGCTGCTGGAGTCTAATGGGGTACGGGAGATCACTAAGCCCCAGAACAGCTTCCGATGCACGCCTCTGAACCTTTTCCAGCAGAGCGCATTCAGACCCTGAAAGCAGATAGCTAGCTAGTAGGCCATATTCTAAGACTAGACGGACATACGAAGTGAACGAAGGTCGCAAAATCTCAGGAGTCATTCGAGCGAATGATCTTCTTAAAGCACCCACCAATCTTCTTCTAGTGGCCCCTTCTTCAATGTGTCCGTCGTTCTAATGTCAGAAGTCACGATAACCCTGAGATCTCTCTTATGAGCGGTATTCCGGAGGAGACCAACCAACGTGACATACATCGTACGGTCCAGTGCTAAGCATTGGGAGAACAGTGCATTTGTCGTGGTTTACTGACAATTCCCACTTGCTGGACCATTCGTGTAGTTGGACTAGAGCGCCATGTAATCTGTCCTCATCCTTAAGGCTGGACACCACTGACCATAGCTTGATGTTAACGGCGCAGATCCACCAGTCGGTAGGTCCTTAATGTACAGGTTGAAGAGGTCTGATCCAAGCACTGATCCTTGGGAGATGCTAATAGTCATGGGCACTGGAGCAGAGAGGGGTTGGTTTACTCCGACGCGCATTGTCCGACCTCTTAAGCAATCGGCTATCCAAGAGGGAAGATTTTCTGTAATGCCAATTCCCTGAAGTTTATGTAGCAGTTGTACGTGTGGAAGCTTATCAAAGGCTTCACTGAAGTCAATGAACATTACGTCAACCTGTTTTCGGGCACCTATGGCTTCTGCCCGTGTTTCCCTGGCGATGACTAAATTAGAAATGCATAAGTGTGCTCTCCGGAAGCCACGCTGAGCAGGTGAGAGGGGTTTAGATTCACACAGTGGAGCTGGAGGGCGCCCTTGACTATTCGTTCCATGGTTTTGCATATGACTGATGTCAGGCATATTGGCCGTTAGTTCTTTGTGACTTGTTGGTTCCCCTTGTAGTTGGGCAGAACGGTACCCACTTTCCAGCCTGTGGGTAGGCAGTCGACTTCGACGGATTGCCGAAACACTTGGCAGAGAGGGGCGGCGACGTACTCAGCTATCGTTTTGAGGTAGCTAGGATGCAATCCGTCTGGGTCTGGGGAGGAGTTCGGGTCTAGTTCGAGGAGTAGCTTAGTGACTACTTCGGGGTTAATTGCAACTTGGTCCATAGAGGAGTAGTGTGCAGGTAAACAGTTGTTGAGCAGTGGTGACTCCACTGAGTAGACCGAGGAATATTGCGCAGCCAATAGGTTTGCTTTTTCATCATCGCCGCAGAGAACGGTACCTTCCTTAGAAGAGGATAGAGCGGGGATTCCACTACCAGTTTTGGCATTTCGCTTCAAGTAGGCAAAAAGTTTCTTGGGACAGTTTTGGGATTCCATGGCCAGTCCATGTTCATATTGTAGTCTTTTGTCTCGTTTTCTCAGGGTGCATAGGTTTCTGACAGTTTTGTACTCTAAGTAGCTTGATGTCAGTCCTGTGCTCTTGAAATGATCCCATAGTTTTCGTCGTTTTTTCATTAGGGATCTTACTTCTTTATCAATCCATGGGGGTCCTTTGGATGGTGGTCTGCTCTTGCAGTTTGGAACAAACTGTTCAATGAGCCGCATCATCATAGATCGCAGGCGTTCCCATGCGTCATCAAGCTCCAAGGATTTTGGAATACTCCAGTCCATGTTACTTGCAGTCGTTCTTAATCTGGGCTGGTCAGTGCGCCAGAAATTTCGACGCAGTGTCCCCTGATCGTGGATTGTGAGGCGTCGTGTCCACGAAAAGGAGACTGTACAGTGATCACTCTTCCCAAGAGGTTGAAGGATCGTTAGATCTGAGACATCAGATGGTGCCGAAGTGAGAACCAGGTCGAGAATGTTTAATGTCTGACCAGGGACTATCCGCGTTGGTGTCAAGACATGCTGTGTCAGGTTGCACTCGTGAACGGTATCAAGGAGATCAACTTCAAAGGAGTCAGGTGAGAGATCACTGTGAAGAAGGTCCCAGATTATGTCGGGGCGTTGAAGTCACCCATAAGGAGACAGTTTGTTCCTCTGCTGTGGGTTCGCACGGAACGTAATAGGTGTGAGCCAGGTGCTGCAGGGGCTCTGTAGACCACGCCGACCATCAGCGATTGGTATCCGTCATGAATTCGACACCAGAGCATTTCCGACATATCATCCTTGTCACAATCGGGTTCGACAATGTGGGCCTTGAGGTGGTTCTTTGTGTAGAGGATTACTCCGCCTCCAGACCTCCCACCAAAGCGATCGCATCGAAGTAGCTGATATCCTGAAACATGAACCTCCGAGTCAGATATATCAGATGACAGCCAGGTTTCGGTGAACGCCATTAGGTCCGGTTGCTGTTCAGAGATAAGGAGTGGAATCTCATCTAGCTTGTTTCTGAGACTGCGCACATTCGCGAGTATTACCCGTAGTCCGTTCTTTATGTTTGAGGTCCTGGAAGAAGGAGAATTGGCCTCCATCGAGCTCTCTGAGTCTTTTTGACTACGCGAAAATCCACTATGTGTAGATCTGTTTCTCTATTTGCGCGTCGGGTTCGCAGCTCGCAGACAGCTTGCCTCATTCGGACTCGGTCCTCCGGGGAGAGGTCTTTCAGAACGTAGAAGGTTTCTCCCTTGAGGCGCGGGGTCCGTCTCAGGATGCGTTGGCATTCTTCTTCATCCTGACAGACGATTTTCAGAGGACGAAACTTGGCTGGGTCCTCTTGTTTTCTGCCAAGGCGAAAAGCAGAGATTAGGTTTATTCCTTGCTCGCGCTCATCAAACAACATGGAGACCATTCGTTTAAGGAAGGCTTGGTCGTCGAGCATCCTTTCAGCTGGAGTCTCTGTTGGATTCTGGGACGTTTGTGATTATCAGGCAGCGGTTGCGAGCAGGCGGCTTGTCTCGTTCCGGTGATGCTGGCTTTGGTGGGCATTTCTTTTCTCTGACAAGTTCCTCAAGCTGCGCTACTCTATTTAAGACGAGCTTTAGTTCCACCTTTTCGGTGTTTGATTTTATCTTGGGTCGTGAAATATTCTTCAAGGCTTTGTTCTCAGCTATGGTTGTCCTCGTTTTTGCTGAGGTGCTAGCGCTCGCGACTGCAGCATAGGACTTGGGCTTATGCATCAGCCCATTCCCGTTCTCACTGGGCAACGGTGTTAAGTCCAACGTGGTGGAGGACGCCCGGCTTCGTTTCCCTTTCGGTGTAGAATACCCAGACGAGGGCAGACACACTGAGGAGATAGGTGTCTCGCTGTCTGAGTTAGGGACGGCTTGCGCGGAAGCCGTATGTACGTTGAAAGGGATCATCAGAGGTAGCTTGTCGCTGACCAATGTTAGACACGAATCGCAGTGAAAGTTGATGCCTTTAGAGGTAGTGCGCTGAAGACATTGATAAAGAGCATTATCAATGTTACAGCAAACTTTATGTATCTATCTGTCGCACAGTGCTCATTGGACGGCCTTTGAACGTTTGGTGACAATCTTCCCACAGTCCACGCACTTAGATGTCATAGCTTCCAGAAGAAAAATTCAACTATAGTCAAAGTTCGTCAAAAGTGTCTATTCAAAAGAGTATCTTCACGAGAATTTCACGGGATTATTCTATCGTTCCGGTCCCAACTGAATTTGCTTTGTAACGGTGTGGGGCGGTTCGACCGTCTAACGATAAGCGATTAAAGTACACAAGTTCGAGCGGGACTGGAACCATAGGCTTATTCCGTGAGTATTCATTCTTCAGTCGGTAGTTGAACCAGGAGTCGACAGACTTTGAAATACTGATGGACTTAAATCAAAGACCGCATCACACCCTGTCCAAACAATTAATGCCCAATTAATGGCAGTCCCTGCTGGGCCGGTCTCATGAAGTAAGAAAGAGAAAAAAGTAAACTCAGGAGACAAAATGTGAGTGGAAAGAGCTAAGAAAGTAGAATACCAAGATATTTAGGTCGTTAAAACAACTTAAGAGTGAAGGTGTCTGTTTGGAGAAAGTTTTGGTTTTGCCACCTAAGCGCATCGAGCTGGCGCGCAAACAGCCCTAACCGTGGGTTAACTAACTGTCCGGAAGAATGAGCGAATTGCCAAGGAAATCCACAATTTTAACGATAACCGACTATTAACTAGTACCGTATCGAGTTCAAACATTCCGGAATGTTCTAGTTATGCGCGTGACTAAAAACCAAATGACTACTCCGCCGAAGCGGCCGTCAAACGACTACTCCGCCGGAGCGGCCGTCAAACGACCAACGATTAACGTGCTGTCCGTGTCGGATGCAAGTTCAAGTTCAGTTGGGACCGGAACGATAGGATAATCCCGTGAATGTTCCTTCTTTTGCGTATCGTTGGATCGGGAATTGACAGGTCTGCTTGAGATGTTGCAAAGCCTAAAACAAAGACCGCATCACACCCTGTCCAACCAATTACTGCCCACGTTTTACTGCCCAGCAGTCCCTGCCGGGCCGGTTTATGTGAAGTAAAAGAGTGAAGGGTAAGCTAAGAAAAGAAGAGGAGTAATGTCAGCTAAATAATGATAATACCAAGGTGAGAAGAAAATTAAAAGAGAACGAAGGGAAAGTTGAAGATACAAGTCGGTTAGGAGAAGGGGAAGGTTTGGTACTGCCACCCTAGAGCATCTGACGCGCAAAACCCTCTACCGTAAACTCCCTAACCACGTGCGCCGGAAGCGAGTTCCAACGTTCAATAACTCGACGCGACAAGCGAGTTTCCGTCCTTACCCGGTCAGAACGCTGTTTGTGCAGCTTCAACGGGTGACCTCGGAGACTAGACAGCTTGGCGGGACTAAATAGCCAGGACAAGTCTGGACTGATCTTACCCGTTAAGATACGGTAAGTGAGAATCAAGTCTCCTCTAATTCTGCGGTAGTGCATTGAGTACATACCCAAGCTAAGCAAACGTTCGGGATACGTTTGCCCCCAAGCGTTCACTTTATTTTCAGCTGTGCTGAATGTTGCGCTCAAAGATTGACGCGCCCGGCTATCACCGGTGCTAAACTTTCAGCGCTGACTTCAACGTTGGCAGATGTTGAGTTGGCTAAACTCGCCTCTATTGCGTCGCTCGATACAAAATGGATTTGATTTTAAAATCCCTGAATATTCCGATTGAAGACACTGCAATAGACGGCAACATTGCTGACCATCCATTCACTGAGGTCTGTCACTCGGTCATGAAGTCGCACATCCTACCGGTCAATTCAGGTGGCATTGCTGGCTGTCCTCATGAGCCGCTCAAAGTGTAGAAAAATAGGGTGCGGGAATACCAAAAGCCCTCTGCTAAACCCAGAGAAATAGTTGCTATGCCATCGAAAGAGATGCCGTCTTTGACAGTCGTAAAGTCGTCTAAAGATTGCACACAGAACTTTCCACAGACGCTGACTGTCTCGGCCGCCAGTGAACCAGCCTGTTCTGACGAAATGCTGGTAACTGCCCAATGCGATACAAAGTCAATGGCCCCTGCTCCAGTGAGCCAAAAGAAGAAGCGGACAAGATCTGCTCGTAAAACTTCGAAGGGGCTTGAATACCCAGGAACCAGTAAGACGCCGGCAATAGAGCGGAAAACCTACGCTACCGTTGCTTCGGCGTCGTTTGGGAAACCAGCGACAGTCCCACCGCCAGTGGTGAAAACAGCTGGTATAGGTGTCGAATCAAAGGCACGTGGGGTAAACACTCCCCGTCGTGCCGACTCTTTCACTGATAGTAGCGTTATATTCCGTAACGTTACTGAATCTGAGGCTGTTCTCCCAAGGGAACGCATCTTGGATGACATCAAGTGGCTGAAACTGTGTGTCAGCAAGCTGCTTCCACCTGGTTTCCCTGGTGTCACTGTCAGAAAGCTGACCAGATTGGGGAACGTTCCTATCGCTACGCCAAATCCACGACCCCGACTACTTCGCGTAGTCCTTTCTACCCCGGAGGAACGCAAACCGTTACTGCGATTTGCATTCAAACTTAAGGGTAGTGGTGTCAGCGTTCAGCCGGACCTCCCACTGGCAGATAGGTTGAAGTTAAAGGAGGCTATCAGAGACCTCAAAACTAGACGGGCGGCCGGTGAACAAGGCCTCCGGCTGGTGGGTTTTCAGGTGGTCAGCCGGAAGTTACTTTCCGCCCTATCAGAACCCATCCTGATGGCGCACGACCCAGGGATGGTCGTGCCGACTTCCTTGAGGTAGTACTTAGCAACGTGCGTAGCCTAAGGAACAAGGTGCACGAGTTGGGTCTACTTGTAGACAAATCTCGTCCCGACATACTTGCTTTCACTGAGACGTGGTTGTCTCCGGATATCACGGACGGTGAGGTATATTTACCTGGCTACGCGCTGCTTAGAACTGATCGCTCCGTTGGTCGCCAAGGCGGAGGCGTTGTACTGTATGTGAGCTGTAACTTAGATGTGTTGAGGACTTGCACATTCCAGTCGTCGGATCAGACTGTTGAAGCCCTATCGGCTGTTTTGTGCACTTCCTCTACCCAGTTTACAGTTATAGTGATATACAGAAGTCCTGGAAGTTCCTCCAGGGGGATACTTGACTTTTATTCGCACTCAGTCTGCGAATAAGTGTTTAGTTCTAGGGGATTTCAACCTCCCGGAAGTCTGTTGGGCCGATCTTTCTTGCAATTCGGCATTAGGAACATTCGGTGCAGACTTCCTTGAACTGACTCTCCAAGTGCCTTTGCACCAGTTCGTTGACTTTCCCACTAGGTATATGGACAACCAAATGCCATCTACTTTGGATTTGGTTTTCGCTAAGTCCCTGGACTTCGTGACTGACGTTTCATGCGGTGCACCTCTAGGGTCCAGCGATCACGCATGCATATCCTTTCGATGTGCTCTTTCAAGGCACCAAGAGACCGCTGTTGAATTACTTCCGAATATTTGGCGGGCGGACTTTAGTGCAATGCGAACTAAGGCTTCAGTTCTGAACTGTGAGATCTCGATGGCTGACTCTGTCCAGTTAGCCTGGGATAATTTAAGGCATACCTTACGGAGGTTTCCGCACCCTATATTCCACTCATTAGGAAAAGAGGGTTAAGGGCACAGCCTCCATGGATAGATACCACAGGCAAGTACCTACTCAAGAAACGGTCTAGATGCTGGCGAACCTACCAAGCAGCTCCATCAGCCAGTACCTATGATAGTTATCGAGAGAATAGAAATAAATGTAAGCAACATCTCAGAACTGCTCGTCTCCAATACGAGCAGGGTTTAGCGGACTCGGCCGCAGCTAATCCCAAGAAGTTTTTTGCTTACGTTAAAAGACGCAGCGGGGCAAAACTGTCTATACCAGCTTTATTGCGAACAGACGGGACCCGTGCGCAAACTGACTATGACAAGGCTTGTATACTGAGTGATCAGTATACTGCGGTCTTTGCTCGGGAGACCTCTTTACCACAGGTTGAATTGGTTTCAAGAGTTCCAGAGGATTCTTGCTTAGCTGAATTTAGCATAACGGAGACTCAGGTCTTCGAGCTACTGCAAGGCATTAATCCCTCTAAAGCTTCCGGTCCTGATTCAATTCATCGAAGCTGTTGCATGAACTGGCCACTGAGCTGAGTGGTTCGATCACGTGCGTATTTTCACATATCGCTGGACAGCTGCAACCTACCTTCCGAATGGAAGGAGGCAATCATCTGTCCGATTTTTAAGGGCGGTGACAGCGCGCTCTACCCGCGAACTACCGGCCTGTCAGTTTGACAAGCTTAGTAGTCAATTGTTCCAGAAGCCGATAAGGGCATCAGTGAAGAACAACCTGAATCCATTCAACCTTCTCCGTCTCGCACAACATGGATTCCGCAAAAGATTTTCATGGTCAGACTAATTTACTTGTAGCTCGTGAAAGCTGGGCCGAAGCGGTAGACAGTGGCCACGCTGTAGACGTTGCTATTCGTAGATTTCTCGAAAGCTTTGACACTGTTCCACATCTTCGGCTCTCACTAAAGTTGAGATCTTACAGGATATCTGGTCGCGCCCTTCAATGGGTGTCTGCCTTCCTTGAGGGGAGGGAAACAGTGCGTACGGGTGCGGCGTGGCCTTTTGCTCATGCAAGCTGTCCCTTAGTGGCGTTCCGCAGGGCTCGGTATTGGGGCCATTGTTGTTCGCGATCTATGTAAATGACTTGCCGGGAGAGTTAGGGGTGTCATCACTAATTTTTGCTGACGACCTTAAGCTCTGGAATAATGTGGATATCCCGGGGGGTCCTGAAGCAATTCAGCGTGCCTTGGATAGACTCTGGGAATGGTCTATCTTATGCTTGATGCCCATAAATAGGGCCAAGTGCTCTGTTCTACGAATCGGAGCTGCTAATCCTCCCACCCGATATGTTCTCGGCGGTGGTGAACTCCCTGATGTCACTCAGCAGGTTGATTTAAGAATCGTACACGCATCAGCACTTCATTCAGGAGACAACTGGAAGAAGGCTGCTTGTCGAGGGCTTCGTATGATGTGGTTTATCCGCCGCTCTTTCAGAATCTTAACAGCCAAGTTGTTTGTGAAGCTATTTTCGGCATTCGTCCGACCCCACCTGGAATATTGTATTCAGGCTTGTCACCTTGTCTTAACCGAGACAAAATGGACTTGGAGAGGGTGTTACGAGTGGGCACTCGGTTAGTGCAGGGTCTAACGGGGACAGACGTATCCTGAACGCTTGCTCAGTTTGGGTATGTACTCCATGCAACTACCGAAGGATAAGAGGGGACCTGATTCTCACTTATCGTATTTTGACGGGTAAGATTGGCCCGGACTTGCTCGGGCTTTTTTAGTCCCGCTACGTTACCTAGTCTCCGCGGTCACCCACTGAAACTGCATAAACCACGGTCTGATAGGATTAGGACGGAAACTCGTCTATCGCGCCGAGTTATAGATCGCTGGAATTCTCTTCCAGATCACGTGGTTAGGGAACCTACGGTTAAGGGTTTTGCGCGGT
>OX104068.1:33808731-33846124 GCA_944474145.2 Dicrocoelium dendriticum
CACCACCTGGCGAAATTACCCCCAACTTTTGTCTTGACGGATTTCTGCGCGCCACAGCGCCATCATGTTCCTTGGTCTGACTGTTACCTGACAATATGCTCACTCATATGAACTACACCTTTTCTTTTATACCTTTAATTAAAACGAAACGTTTTACCATTCCAAAGAAGCTATGCTTGTATGAATATTTGATCACGCCTTTACAGGCGTGTCTCGTTTTACCGAGAATATACCATTTATTTGTTTATTTAGAAGAGAGTTTAGCAACCTATGACTAGACGTAACTGACGCGTTTCCGTCGTAATCTTATCAGACCGTAGTTTATGAAGTTTAAGTGGGTTACCGCAGAGATTATGCAACCCAATGTGACTAAACAGCTCTGAGAAGTCCGGGCTGATCATACCGTCTATGACAATCAGCGCTATTCGGGTCCCCTCTTATCCGTTGGTAGGGCATAGAGTACATTCCCAAATTGAGCAAGCGTTCTGGACACGTCTGTCCCCGTAAGCTCTGCACCAACCTTGTGCCCATCAGGAAACATTGCTCCAAATCCATTTTGTCTCAGGCAAGACATGGTGGACGAATCTGAACAGTAACTTCCAGGTGGGATCAGACGAATTCCGATAATAGCTGCATAAACTAGATGGCCGTTAGGATTTCGAAAGAGCGGCAGATAAACCACATCATACGAACCCCCAAAAACTGCCTTCTTCCACTTGTCGCCAGAATGAAGTGCTGATGAGTGTAAGACCCCAAATCAAACTGCTGTGTGGCAACAAGAGATCACCAACGCCGACAACATACCGGGTGGGAGGATTAGCAGCTCCGATTCGAAGAACAGAGCAGTCGGCATTAGTTATGGGCAAAAACCAAAAAGTAGGAAAATCCAAAAGTGTAGCCAACGCAAACTGAATTGCCTTAGGAACCACGGGATATCCACAATATTTCAGTGCATAAGGCCGTCAAAAACCCTTGGCGATGACACTCCTGGTTTGCCCAGCAATTCCTTTGCATCTACCGCGAACAACAAACTCCTCAATACCGAGCCATGCGGGACGCCACTAAGGACATCTTGCCTGAGGGCAAGGCCACGCCCTACCCGTTCGCACTGTTTCTTCCCCTCATGAAAGGCCGACACCCATTGAAGAGCACGACCAGATATACCGTAAGACCTCAATTTTTGTGAGAGCCGAAGATGAGGAACCGTGTCAAAAGCCTTCGAAAAGTCCACGAATATCACGTCTACCGCGTGACCAATGTCTAACGCTTCGGTCCGGCTTCCACAAGCTACAAGTAGAGTAGTCTTACATGAAAATGCTTTGCGGAATCGATGTTGCGTAACACGGAGGCGGTTAAACATAATCAGCTGGTTCTCCGCTGATTCCCTTATTGCCATATTAAACAACCTAGCTGCTACGTTTGTCAAACTGACAAGCCGGTAGTTTGCGAGCAGAGCGCTGTCACAGCCCTTAAAAATCGAACAGATGATTATTTCCTTCCATTCCGAAGGTAGGATGCAGCTGTCAAGCGATATTGAAAACACGCATGTGAGTGGACTCCTTAGCTATGGTAAAGTCATGCAGCAGCTTCGGATGGATTGAATCAGGACCGCAAGCATTACAGGGGTTAATGCCTTGCCGCAGCTCGTAGACCTGTCTCCGTTATGTTAAAATAAGCTAAGCAAGCATCCTGTGGGACCCCTGAAGCCAATTCAACCTATGTTAAACAGGTCTCCCGAGTAAAGACTACAGAATACTGATCACTAAGTATACGAGCCTTGTCATAGTCAGTTTGCGCACGGTCCCGTTGCTCGCAATAACCCTGGTACAGATATCTTTGCCTCATGCTTCATTCCGCGTAAGCAAAGGGGTGCTTGGAACTAGCTTCGGCCAGGTCCCCTAAAGCCTGCTCGTACTGAGGACGAACAGTCCTGTGATGTTGCTTAGGTTTATTTCTAATCTCGCGATAACCATCATAGGTACTGGCTGATGGAGCTGCTTTGGTAGGTTCCTCAGCATCTAGGACGTTCCTTGAGTAGGCATTTTCCTGTGGCGTTTACCAATGAAGGCTGTGCCCGTAATAATCTTTTCCTTATATGTGGGATATAGGGCATGAAAACCTCCTAAGGGATGCCCTAAATTTATCTCAGACCAACTGGACAGAGTCAGCCATCGAGATCTCATAGTTCAGAACTAAAACATTAGCTTGCATTGAACTAAACCCTGCCAGCTAAATATTCGGAAGTAATTCAACGGCGGTCTGTTGGTACCTTGAAAAGCACGGCAAAAGTATATACATGCGTGATCGTTAGGCCCTAGAGGTCCACCGCAAGCAACGTCAGTCAAGAAGTCGAGGGACTTGACGCAAAGCAGATTTAAAGTAGATGGCAGTTGGTTGTCCACTTACTTAGTGGGGAATTATACGAACTCGTGCAAAGACACTTAGAGGGTTAGCTCAAGGAATTCTGCACCCAACGTTCCTAAAGCCGAATTGCAAGAAAATTCGGCCCAACCGACTTCCGGGAGGTTGACATCCCCTAGAACTAAAAACTTATTAACGAAATGAGTCCGAATAAAGTCAAGTATTACCTTTGTCCTGTGAGTACTACGCGGTAACTCGATTTTTTGGCGTGCCATTCTGATCGAGCTTTTCAGCTGAAACAACGTTGATCACAGTGTTTGAATAAACACTTAAAACGAAATTTGAATTTTTGTCAATTTATCTCTGATTCAAGATATCTTGGATCGATTAAATTGGTACTGGCCAAAGCGTCTTTGGCGCTTACTGTTAAATTTTCCGGTTGTTCCCAGTTTTAATCCCGTTTTGCACCCTGTTTTTGTCTTTTTATTGCGGTCGTTTTTCTATTGTACACGTGTTGTAATTCTAATCGGCTTTCTACATGAATATGGCTGTCTCGCTAAACACTGAGACGGATGGACCTATGGAGTCCCCGTTTGACGAGTCTGCTGCAGCTTGCGGACAGGTAAACTTTTCAGAGCCAGTAACAGATGCATCTGGTCGTACGCAGTGTGACGTCTGCTGCCGCTGGTAGCACGAAAGCTGTACCGGCCTTCAAGCTGACCAGTACAAAATGCTATCATCAAGCGTCCACTTTCTGTTCAGTTGTGCTGAATGCAGCGTTAAAATATCGACGCGCCTGGCTGTCACCGGTGCTAAACTTTCAGCGTTGGCTTCAAGGTTGGCAGACGTTGAGTTGGCGATAGCTAAACTCCCCTCTATTGCGTCGCTCGATACGAAAATGGATTTGCTTCTAAAATCCCTGAATATTTCGTTTGAAGACACAGCAATAGCCGGCAACATTGCTGACAATCCATCCACTGGAGTCTGTCAATCGGTCATAAAGTCGCACATCCTACCGGCCAATCCAGGTAGCATTGCTGGCGGTCCTCATGCTCCGATCAAAGTGAAGAAAAATAGGGTGCGGAAACACCAAAAGCCCTCTGCTAAACCCAGAGAAATAGTTGCCACGGCATCGAAAGAGATGCCGTCTTTGACAGTCATAAACTCGCCTGACGATTGCACACAGAACTTTCCACAGACGCTGACTGTCTCGGCCGCCAGTGAACCAGCCTGTTCTGACGAAATGCTGGTAACTGCTCGATGCGATACAAAGTCAACGGCCCCTGCTCCAGTGAGCCAAAAGAAGAAGCGGACAAGATTTGTTCGAAAAACTTCGAATGGGCTTGAATACCCAGGAACCAGTAAGACGCCGGCAATAGAGCGGAAAACCTACGCTACCGTTGCTTCGGCGTCGTTTGTGAAGACAGGGACAGTCCCACCGCCAGTGGTGAAAACAGCTGGTATAGGTGTCGACTCCAAGGCACGTGGGGTAAACACTCCCCGTCGTGCCGACTCTTTCACTGATAGTAGCGTTATATTCCGTAACGTTACTGAATCTGAGGCCGTTCTCCCAAGGGAACGCATCTTGGATGACATCAAGTGGCTGAAACTGTGTGTCAGCAAGCTGCTTCCACCTGGTTTCCCTGGTGTCACTGTCAGAAAGCTGACCAGATTGGGGAACGTTCCTATCGCTGCGCCAAATCCACGACCCCGACTACTTCGCGTAGTCCTTTCTACCCCGGAGGAACGCAAATCATTACTGCGATTTGCATTCAAACTTAAGGGTAGTGGTGTCAGCGTCTAGCCGGACCTACCGCTGGCAGATAGGTTGAAGTCAAAGGAGGCTATCAAATACCTCAAAACTAGACGGGCGGCTGGTGAGCAAGGCCTCCGGCTGGTGGGTTTTCAGGTGGTCAGCCGGAAGTTACTTTCCGCCCTATCAGAACCAATCCTGATAGCGCACGACCCAGGGATGGCCGTGCCGACTTCCTTGAGGTTGTACTTAGCAACGTGCGTAGCCTAAGGAACAAGGTGCACGAGTTGGGTCTACTTGTAGACAAATCTCGTCCCGACGTACTTGCTTTCACTGAGACGTGGTTGTCTCCGGATATCACGGACGGTGAGGTATATTTACCTGGCTACGTGCTGCTTAGAACTGATCGCTCCGTTGGTCACCAAGGCGGAGGCGTTGTACTGTATGTGAGCTGTAACTTAGAGGTGTTGAGGACTTGCACATTCCAGTCGTCGGATCAGACTGTTGAAGCCCTATTGGCTGTTTTGTGCACTTCCTCTACCCAGTTTACAGTTATAGTGATATACAGAGTCCTGGAAGTTCCTCCAGGGGGATACTTGACTTTATTCGCACTCAGTCTGCGAATAAGTGTTTAGTTCTAGGGGATTTCAACCTCCCGGAAGTCTGTTGGGCCGATCTTTCTTGCAATTCGGCATTAGGAACATTCGGTGCAGACTTCCTTGAACTGACTCTCCAAGTGCCTTTGCACCAGTTCGTTGACTTTCCTACTAGGTATATGGACAACTAAATACCAGCTACTTTGGATTTGGTTTTCGCTAAGTCCCTGGACTTCGTGACTGACGTTTCATGCGGTGCACCTCTAGGGTCTAGCGATCACGTATGCATATCCTTTCGATGTGCTCTTTCAAGGCACCAAGAGACCGCTGTTGAATTACTTCCGAATATTTGGCGGGCGGACTTTAGTGCAATGCGAACTAAGGCTTCAGTTCTGAACTGTGAGATCTCGATGGCTGACTCTGTCCAGTTAGCCTGGGATAAATTTAAGGCATACCTTATGGAAGTTTCCGCTCCCTATATTCCACTCATGAGGAAAAGAGGGTTAAGGGCACAGCCTCCATGGATAGATACCACAGGCAAGTTCCTACTCAAGAAACGGTCTAGATGCTGGCGAACCTACCAAGCAGCTCCATCAGCCAGTACCTATGATAGTTATCGAGAGAATAGAAATAAATGTAAGCAACACCTCAGAACTGCTCGTCTCCAATACGAGCAGGGTTTAGCGGACTCGGCCGCAGCTAATCCAAAGAAGCTTTTGCTTACGTTAAAAGGCGCAGCGGGGCAAAACTGTCTATACCAGCTTTATTGCGAGCAGACGGGACCCGTGCCCAAACTGACTATGACAAGGCTTGTATACTGAGTGATCAGTATACTGGGGTCTTTGCTCGGGAGACCTCTTTACCACAGGTTGAGTTGGTTTCAAGAGTTCCAGAGGATTCTTGCTTAGCTGAATTTAGCATAGCGGAGCCTCAGGTCTTCGAGCTACTGCAAGGCATTAATCCCTCTAAAGCTTCCGGTCCTGATTCAATTCATCCGAAGCTGTTGCATGAACTGGCCACTGAGCTGAATGGTCCGCTCAAGTGCGCATTTTAAAGGGCGGTAACAGCGCTCTGCCCGCGAACTACCGGCCTGTCAGTTTGACAAGCGTAGTAGTCAAGTTGTTCGAGAAGCTGATAAGGGATTCAGTGGAGAACCACCTGAATCGATTCAACATTCTCAGTGTTGCACAACATGGATTCCGCAAAGCACTTTCTTGCTAGACTAATTTACTTGTAGCTCGTGAAAGCTGGGCCGAAGCGGTAGACAGTGGCCACGCTGTAGACGTGCTATTCGTAGATTTTTTGAAAGCTTTTGACACTGTTCCACATCTTCGGCTCTCACTAAAGTTGAGATCTTACGGGATATCTGGTCGCGCCCTTCAATGGGTGTCTGCCTTCCTTGAGGGGAGGGAACAGTGCGTACGGGTAGGGCATAGCCTTTCGCTCAGGCAAGCTATACTTCGTGGCGTTCCGCAGGGCTTGGTATTGGGGCCATTGTTGTTCGCGATCTATGTAAATGACTTGCCGGGAGAGCTAGGGGTGCCATCATTAATGTTTGCTGACGACCTTAAGCTCTGAAATATTGTGGATATCCCGGGGGGTCGTGAGGCAATTCAGCGTGCCTTGGATAGGCTCTGGGAATGGTCTATCTTATGGTTGATGCCCATAAATAAATAAATAGATAGTTTATTCTCGAATTTGTCGAGACGCACCAAGCAAGGCATGATCAATATTTACATGCAATATTGGTTCGCAACAAACACGTTGCTATGAGTGTAATCGGCAGTAAGCCGATGATTGTGCAGGCTGCGGAAATTGTGTAAGTAGTCATGAGGGATAGAGTATTCAATGGATGACGAAACGTAGAATTCTAGCGTGCGTAGTGTAAACAGTCAGGGCACTAAATGTGTAATGAAGGCGATACATATAGGCATAGAGTAACTTATTATTGAAAGTGTCAGGGCAATATTGAATAATGATTCTGGTCGACTTGCCATTAGGGCGAAGTGCTCTGTTCTCCGAATCGGAGCTGCGAATCCTCCCACCCGATATGTCGTCGTCGGTGGTGAACTCCCTGTTGTCACTCAGCAGGTTGATTTAGGAGTCGTACACGCATCAGCACTTCATTCTGGAGACAACTGGAAGAAGGCTGCTTGTCGAGGGTTTCGTATGATGTGGTTTATCCGCCGCTCTTTCGGAATCTTAACGGCCAAGTTGTTTGTGAAGCTATTTTCGGCATTCGTCCGACCCCACCTGGAATATCGTATTCAGGCTTGTCCACCATGTCTTAATCGAGACAAAATGGACTTGGAGAGGGTGTTACGAGTGGGCACTCGGTTAGCGCAGGGTCTATGGGGACAGACGTATCCTGAACGCTTGCTCAGTTTGGGTATGTACTCCATGCACTACCGAAGGATAAGAGGGGACCTGATTCTCACTTATCGTATTTTGACGGGTAAGATTGGCCCAGACTTGTCAGGGCATTTTAGTCCCGCTACGTTACCTAGTCTCCGCGGTCACCCACCGAAATTGCATAAACCACGGTCTGATAGGATTAGGACGGAAACTCGTCTATCGCGCCGAGTTATAGATCGCTGGAATTCGCTTCCAGATCATGTGGTTAGGGAACCTACAGTTAAGGGTTTTTGCGCGCCAGCTCGATGCTCTTGGGTGGCAACAGCAAACCTTTCCTTTTTCCTAGCCGACTCACCTTCACTTTTCAGTTCTTTTTTATTGACTCAAATATCTTGGTATTCCACTTGCTTAGCTCTTACCACTTTCTCTTTTGCCTTCTGCGTTTACTTTTTTCTCTTTCTTACTTCACGTAACCGACCCAGCAGGGACTGCTAGGGCAGGATACGTGGGCATTAATTGGTTGGACAGGGTGTGATGCGGCCTTTGTTTTAGGTCCATCAGTATTTCAAAGTTCGCTAATTTGTGGTTCAACGACCCGCCGAAGAAGGAACACTCACGGGATAATCCTATCGCTCTGGGACTAGTACGAGGCCTAAGTATGTGTCGACTATTCAAGTCTCGTCTGTTCGGTCTCCGGCTCTCAGAGTTTTTTCAGACTACCGGGATATTACCGGTGATTTTTCAGGACTGATCGATTCATACTTCGTACGAGAGCGTCCTTGGCTTCACCACACTTTAGTAGTAAAACTTTTTCATCCTGACTATCGTCTCCTAATTGCTCTCACGATTTACTCTTCGCACTGCCGTCCGCATTCTTCCGCTCATAGCTGATTCTTTAAATTTCCTTTTCTTCCTGGAACGTTGCCTTACCTATGTTGCTCCCGCATTCGGTCTCAACCTAGTTGTCCTTAGTTTCACCTAAGATGCCGCTCGCATTCGGTCTGCTGTCATCATCGTCGGTTTACCTGTTACTCTCCAACAATCATATTAATCGCTTAACTTTGTCAACTCGCTTTGTTATATCCGTCCCTTGACCCTGCGCGTGCAGATCCGTCTTTCTACCTAGTAGTTGTAGTTTGAGTCACACCAGCGAAGTGATGTAAAGAACGCGCTTGCAAATCATGTATACTAAACAAAATTACATAAATTTTAATGTAGCATAGGCATCGTTGCGCGCCACCAGTCTATGTTTGTGCTTCTTGCTTCATTGCTGTCTTTCTGTTTGGCTGCCTCTTGTCCGTTGCCCGTTTTCTCCCGAGATTTCCACAGATACATCATCCAAAACAAGAAGGTTTATCCACTGGTACTGGTCGACCCACCCTCAATAGTCAGCTGGTTTACATGCTTGATCTTTCTCCGGGAGATGAAGAACCCACATATCGTTCCAAATGGAGCTCTTTCCGCCATTCTGGAGAAGCTACCACCACGGGGTCTAAACAAATGGGTTTAGCTCGCCTCGTACTCACAGTGGAACAATTTACTCACCTGGAATAATGTATTTACATGGATCCACTGTTCCACAACCGAAGACAGAAAATTCTGGCGTGATTGTCTTCACTGCCTCAAACATTCCGATTCTCCAGTCACCTGGAGCTTTTCTGATGTCATTTCACGGACAGCATTGCGCGCGTATAAGCGGCTTTTCCGATGATCTTTCATGGAGTTCTCACTTGGCCATGGAGACACTTGCACTTACATTTGAAGGAATTACTAGTCCACTTTGCGGAGAACAGCATTTCTTCCTGTTATGGACATATTCAGACTCAAGAAACAACTGCACTTACCGTCCCTATGACAAGTCCAGTATAGATAGTTGGTCACGCGTTGCTAGCCGGACAATATACTAGAAAACGCCGGCCTCTATTAACAATGTGTTTACTCACCTGCATCAATATCATCCAGCTTTGCGACTCTTTTACATCATTGACCGGCTTCAACGACTACTGCCGGACCATTACTAAGCCATTCGGCCAACGAAGGAAGAATTTTGGCTTTCAACCGACTGCGAATAATAGAGTGCAAAATCGGTCTATACGATGCATAGCCGACTAGCACTACAGTTCAACGGAAAATACGACAGTGTTCCAGGACGTGGTGGGTTTTCGCCTGGCAAGCGTTCTCCCTATAAAAAGCCACAAATGTCCGCTTAACAACACTGCAACGTGGCGGATGTGACTCGCCACAAAATAAAGTCACTGCTATACATTTCACACTGACGCAGTCCTCAGCCTCCTACATCCAACCTGTGCAACTAATTCTGCTATGAAGAATGCTTTAGCGCAGTACAGATCATCCCGGCTTCGTAATGGACATTGATTGCACTAAACCTTGTTTGGGCTCCTGTGCTCATGGATCACTACATGGCAAATTTACCCCCCACTTGGTTCTTGACGCAAAAGATTTTGCGCGCCACAGCGCCATCATGGTCCTTGATCTGACTATTACCTGTCAATATGCTCGCTCATATGGACTACATCTATTCGTTTCTTACTTTCATTGAAAAGAAATGTTTTAATATTCCAAAGAAGCTATGCTTGTATGCATATTTGATCATGCCTTTAGAGGTGTGTCTCGTTTTACAGGGAATATACCGTTTATTTATTTATTTATTTAGTCCCGCTTGAACTTGAACTTGGTAGAACCTTCGGGGCTTCTGCATATCACTACAACTGTAAATTGGGTAGAAGAAGTGCACAAAGCAGCCCATAGGGCGTCAACCGTCAGATCCCTGGACCGGAAGGTTCAGGTTCTCAACACATCTAAGTTACAGCTCACATAGGGTACAACGACCCTTGCCCCGACGAGCAAGCGAGCGATCAGTTCTAAGCAGCGCGTAACCAAGCAAACTTACCTCACCGTCCGTGATATACGGCGATAACCACGTTTCCGTGAAAGTAAGTATGTCGAGACGGGATTTGTCTACAAGCAGACGCAACAGTTGTGCGTTGTACTTTAGGCTACGCAAGTTGCTAATTACTACCTCAAGGAGGTTGGCACGACCATCCCTAGGTTGTGTGCTATCAGGATGGGTTCTGATGGGGACGGAGAATGACTTCCGCATGACCAGCTAAAACTCACCAGACGGAGGCCTTGCTCATCAGTCACCCGTCTAGCTTGAGGCCCCTGATAACTCCCTTAACTTCAATCTACCTGCCGGTGGAAGGTCCAGTTAAATGCTGACACTACTACCCTTTAAGTTGGAATAAAATTCGCAGTAGTGCTTTGTGTTCATCCGGGATAGAACGGACTGCGCGAAGTGGTCGGGGTAACGGATTTGACGTATTGATATGTACGTTCTCAAATCTGGTCAGCATTCTGACATTGACACTGGGGAAGCATGGTGGAAGCAGCTTGGTAACGCACAGTTTAAACCACTTGATGTCATCCAAGCTGCGTGTCCTTGGGAGATCAGCCGCAGATACAGTAAAGTTTCGGAGTATAACGCTACTATCCGTGTGCGAGTCGGAAAGACGGGAGTGTTTACCCCACGCGCCTTGGATTCCACACGTATACCATCTATTTTATCAATTGGCGGTGTGACTATCCCTGCCTTTGCTAATGACTTCGAAGCCACGTTAGCGTAGGTTTTGCGATCTAATGCCGGTGTCTTACCGGTTCCTGGATATTCAAGTAAATTGGAAGTTTTGCGGGCGGATCTTCTCCGTTTCTGCTTGTGGCTCACGGGATCAAGGTCTGCTGAACTTGTGTCGCCTTACGCCGTTACCAACCCTTGATGAGAACGGGCCGGTTTTACGACTGCCGAGGCGGTCAGCATCTTCGGAATGTTCTCCTGTGCATAACCGTCAGATAGCTTTACGACTGTCAATGACGGCATCTTTCTCGATGTTGTGACAACTAATTCTCTGGGTATAGCAGCGGGGTTCTGGTATTTCTGCACCCTAGTTTTCTTCACTTTGACGGGTGGTCAGCAACGCTACCTGGTGTGTGCTGTAGGAGGTGCGACTGTTTTAACGAATGACGGACCTCAGCGGGTGGATCCTCATAAATATTGCCGTCTATTGCAGTGTCCTCAATCGCAATATTTAGGGATTTTAAAGCAAATCCATTTTCCCATCGAGCAAGGCCACAGAGGCGAGTTTGGCTATCACTTTTTCAACAGCTGCTAACCTAAAGCCAGCGCTGGAAGTTAAGCACCGGTGATAGCCGGGTACGTCGATCTCTGATCGCAGCGTTCAGCCCAGCTGAAAAGTGAACACTTGATGTTAGCATTTTGTACTGGTCTGCTTGTAGCCCGGTACAGTTTTCGTGATACCAGCGACAGGAAACTTTACACTGCATACCGCCAGATAACTCTGGTACTGGCTCTGAACAGTTAGATTGGCCGCAAGCTGCACTAGACTCACCAGACGAGTACCCAGGGTTCCATCCGTCTCGGTGTTTAACGAGGCAGCCAGATTCACGTGGAACACAGAGCCGAATTATAAAGCAGATGCAGTAGTAAGTCGGCCGCGCTAAAAAAATCTAAAATATGGTGCAAAACGGGATTAAAACTGGGAACAGCTAGACCTGTACTAGTAAGCGCCGAAGACGCTTTGGTGAGTACCATTTTAGTAGATCCAGGGTAACTTAGATCAGAGGAAATTTGACAATGGTCAATTTCGTGTTGTGTTTATACAAACACTGTATTCCACTTTATTTTAGCTAAAATGTTCGATCAGTACGGCAAGTCAAGTTAACGCGTTAACGCGTAGTGCCCACAGTGCTGTTAGGCATGTCTGGAAATTCTTGAAGGGTTTACGGTGTTTCATTAAAGTTATAAAATTTTTGGTGGTAAAGTTTTGCATGTTTGAACATTTGCACATTTTTTTACAAGGAATGGAGGCGTGTTAATTTTAGGGCGCAGGTGTTGTTTCGGTTTTACTTCAATGGCTACGGTAATTATGTATGACACTGTTGCGTTCCGCGCTGTTGCTCACCAATATTATAAGGTATTCGAGGAAGATTTGAAGCGGTCTCAAGTGCAGACCTTGACAAGTTTTTACGACTATGACCTTTTAACCGCTCTGCTATATAAGAAGGCAGGTCTACAGCTACCCTAGTGATACTTTATAACTGGGTAAAATATGGTTGTGTACCTTGCAAAAGAAAACGAGTAGGGGGTAGTCAGTAAGTGCGAAATTTGTTTTATTTGTACTTCATGCGGCATAGGTGTGTCAGCCTCGGTTGTAAGTCGAGCATAGCCATCAGTGTGAATAGCACTTGCTATGAGCTAGGTACGCATAGTCTGGTGCATATCATAGTGTCCGCCTGGGAATCGAAGTTTATACGTTAGTAATCGGCTCCTGACTCCCGAAGCGGAGCGGCAGGTGTATGATTTTATGCAATCGCTCCGTAATACCGCAGAACTGCGTGGCTATGTAGTGGAAAAGCATAACCATATCATAGATAGCGAGGACCTTTTTCTATCTAGCGTTTCTTAGGTGACAAAGACAAGGGGAACGATGTAAACGCGGTTGCCGAATTGCTACGCAGGGATGCTACCGTGCGTCTAGAAAGATATGGTTCGCAAGTGCAATTCCTAGTCTTCGTGCCTGCATCGGATACTTCCGTGGTACCAAAATACGGGGACTTGCTTCGTGCAGATGCCACCGTCACCATGAGGCTGTACCTTTCCGTGGTGCGATGGTTTGCGTGCCTCAGCGATCCGTTGAGCTAGGCTAAGTGGTACCTTTTTGCACCATCAGAGCCACACATACCAGCTTGGTCAATGGTTAGAGGCCAGACAGACTTGGCCTCCTGATAGTCTAGGTGGGGATTGGAATAAGGCGGCTCCTTATTTCTTCACACGGACTCCTTGTATCCCAACGCAAAACCCGCTGCCTTGCGGTCAGGTTTTTGAACCAAAGGCTTTGGTTGAGAACCCTACTCGTTCTCCTGTCTAGGTCTCGGCAATCTGATATTATCCTGCCCATGCAATCCAATGCATTTCTCTTCAAACTATTTCTTGATACTCGGGCCACCGCAGAAGAAAATCAACTGTGCCCGATCTGCTGCATCTAGCAGAGTGGATATGGACTTGGATACTACTGCACAATCCTTTTTATCTTCCTATTACTCCTCTTTTGTTATCTTACCGTTCCGTTCCACCTTCACTTTTATCCACCCTGTTTTCAAACGTCCATGCTTGGCCGTCCCCACCTTGTTTTGTTAGGCTTTTTCCTTCTAGTTTCAACTCACATGTAAACGCGGTTGGCCCTTCCAGTCCTGCCAACAAGCCCGTGTCCGACCAAGCGGCCATGCCCAGTTCACCGACTTCCATTTGGAGCCCTAGATCATCCTGCAGGTTGGCACTCCCCAATGTACGCACACTGCTACATGTGGGTCAACAGGCAGCAATTGCCCGAACATTAGAGACCCTCTAAATCGATAGCTACTGCTTATCGGAGTCTTGCCTGCAAGACCCGAGCTCTGTGCTCACGTTGCAACCCCCTTCAGGTGACACCAGCAGCACTTGCTCCTTGCGCCTATCCGGTGACGATGCAGCTTCGAGCACCGGCCAAACCGGTGTTTGTATGGCCCTGAGTCCCCGGGCTGAATCGGCTCTGGTTGACTGGATTGCAATCAGTAACCGGTTGTGTGCGGCCCGAATGGTTGGCTCGTTCAACGCCTCTAATATGTGCAGGACTAACAGACCAAACCTGCACCACTCTCCCTGATAATTGACGCATCTAACAGTGCCGTCGGTGCGGTCCTTTTACAATTAATGGGCCATCGATGTACACCTCTGCGGTTCTTCTCGAAACGTTTACAACCTGCCGAATCGCGTTACAGCACCTTCGTAGGGAACCATTAGTTATCTACCTAGGTATCAGACCTTTCCGTCACTATCGCAAAGTTCGACCTTTTGCAGTCTTCAATGATCACTAACCATTGAACTACGCGCTAAATGGCGCCACAGACGAGTATTCACCGCGGGACACTAGACACCTAGTCCACGTTTGTCAGGTTATGCCAGACGTACGATATATCACAGTTGCCCTCAATCCCGTCGCGTATGCGCTTTCATGCTTTCAGCAGATGAGCAAGTCGTCTGGCACCGACATTGACCTAGCCGTTATGGCTGCTGCCAAACAAGCTGATCCCGACCTAGACAAGCTGCGGCGCAGTACCTCGTTGAAACTACTCGAAGTTCCACTAGCTTCATCTGAGGGGACCATTCTTTGTGACGCCTCGCAAACTTCTCTTCGACCCGTAGTCCCTACTTCAACGCGTCGAATAGTTTTCAATGCCCTACACAAACTGTCTCATTCCGGCATACGTGCTTTGCAGTAACTTGTAACCGAAAGCTTTGTATGGCCCAACGTCAATCGCGATGTCCACCTTTGGGCACGGGCATGCTTAGAGTGTCAGAGCGCCAAGGTATACCGCCACACCAAAAGTCCACTTGGCGTCTTTCCCGCTCCTGACTCTCGTTTTGCACACGTCCATGTCGACCTGGTCTGACCTATGCCCCCTGCAAGGGCTGCGTGTACCTCCTCACCTATGTCGACCGATTCACCCGTTGGCCAGAAGCGATTCCGATAGCCAACCGCTCATCTGAGACAGGCGCACACGCTTTTTTATTACCCTGGGTAGTTCCATTTGGTTGCCCAGGCATAGTCTGCACCGACAGAGGATCAACTTTTGACGGATCCTTCAGCAAACTTCTCAACGTTCTTGGTTGCCAACACAGCCGAACCACCGCATACCACCCCACAGCTAATGGGATGGTAGAAATGTTCCAACGACAACCCAAAGCGTCACTCTGTGCCCAGTCTAGCACATCCTTGCACTAAGCACTTCTGCTCCTTCTCTTGGGCATAAGAAACACGATTAAAGCGGATTTGCATGCCACTTCTTCTTCTCCAGTCTCTAAATGCACACAACGCTTACCTGATGAACTCGTCTCACCAACAGCACCAAGAACCTTTGACCATGACGACCACACAGCTCGCCTAGCTCATCCCATGCTAAAGCTTCAAGCTGTGCAACACAGAGCACAGAGCTTGCGTGACAAAGAGAAAGAACGCCTAACTACTTGCACGCACGTATTCGTTCGCCCTGATAACATACTCCGGCCGCTCCAACCTCGTTATTTTGACCCATACCGTATCGTACGTTTACCTTTGACTAAAATGGTAAGGCTGAGAAGCCCAACGTCGATCAACTCAAGCTAGCATTCCCCGACAAGTTTGTCTCTTCGGTGCCACAAGCACCTTCACGGCAGGCGCCAGGACAGCTCGCACCGCGGCCTCAAATAGTCAGTGCGCTTCAGCAGAACCGACAACCGCAACCGACAGCACTCCTACTCGCTTTACTATCAATCGACGCAGTAGGAAGCTCAAACCTCGAGTTCGTTTTTCGGACTTCATTTGCACAGGATTTTACCTAGAGCGTGTCTCTGGCAAGTTCAGCTATTACCAAACGTTTTCCAAAATCCGCAAAATTGGCAAAACGTTTTGAAAATAACCAAAAGGCGCAAAAACTTTGGAAGACCCAAAAACAGCTTTGCACGTTTTCTGCTTTGCGCTCTTTTGTGTATTGCTACGCATGTTAGCTGCTTTTTCAGTTTGCTTTCCATATACTTCGTCGGTTCGTTGCACCTCGGATTCAGTTTTCGCTGGATCCCCGCGCAACGACTGAAACTGGAATGAAGTTCTCGCTCAGCTGCCTGCGTGAACTTCACCAACTGTCCCCCACCAAGTTTGTTTTTCCGTTTCGACACCGTATGGAGGCCTCGGGTTTGAGCCCGATAGGCTCGGATTGCATGGTTCTCCCCCAGCAGCTGCATCTGGTTTCACAACCTGATCTCGCAGACGGCTAGCTTGTGACGGACAGTCCTCACGTAAATCGAATTACTGCCTATACCGTCCCTTCTGGGCAAGGGCCATGTAGCAGTCTGGTAAGTCGTCGGTTTGCCTGTGTAAAATTCTAAAATTATTTCCTTGTACGCCTAGGCAACCCGTGTGATTTGCTGAACTGATTGCTGAGTTTGAATGCTTGAGTTGCTCATCGCCACTTTTGCTTGGCGCTTGTTTCGGCTGCAATGCGCGACTCCCCGGGAACGGGCAGCACAACGTTCGATCCAAGAGATAATAAATATAAGCCACTGGGCACATCCGACATGGGTGAGGAAGAGGATTGGAATGAACATGGTTTGGCATGTAAGCATGAGGAGAAAATAACGATTAGATGAGCACTAATGCCTTTGGGTGATGTTAAACTTTAAAGCAGTTGTGTATTGAAATGAGCGACGAAAGGTCAAAGGATCTATCTACGAAATACGAACTGTACGTTTCCATGACAGCAACGCTATCGGAGTGAATAATTAGTGCTTTTTGCTGTAATCGAACATGGTACGAAAGGAAAACTAGCTAAATAAAAGATAGGGGACCAGCGCTATCTTTCAGAAAGTAAAACTTCTTAACAAAATACTGAAGCATGTAATATGTGTTGTTGTTGTTTAGGTTGACGACTTGAGAAATCGTATTATATATAAAAATGAAACTAGTGTGATGCCCTTGTTGCGCGTTAAGGAAAACAGGATGAGTAATCTGTGAACGGCTACAATGCGGTGTGCAGTGTAATATATCGGAGCGACGGATCCGCCACTTGCGGTCAATGGTCTTTTGATAGTGTGATTTCGGTCTACACGGTTGGATGTGGTTGGATGTAAAGTTAAGGCCATCGGGCCCATGTGAATGTTTACTAATTATTTAGGGTTTCTTTTGAAATGCTAAACGTTGGATTTGGAATCAATATACTAAGTGGTTTAAATGCTTTACGGTGTTTAATCATTTTCCCGCTTCACGCGTAGCAGCCATGGTGGACGACTCCCTTGTATTCCGACGTATACTCAAGGGTCCTTATCTGGACATCGCATCGATGAAAGTTGATCTGAAAGTGTTTCAGATTGAAACGGCGACATCGTTTATTCGTTTGAACGTTATAACTGCGAAGGCGTACCAGAGGGAGACTGGACAGGTGCTACCAGAAGGATGCCCGTACCGGTATAATCTGTTTGTGTGCGTGCATAGCAAGCGCAGCAATGTTGCTGGAAAGCGGTAAGTGCATTGTATCTGCCTGCTGAAAAGCTTAAGACAGGTACCGCTGTTACCATTGCCCTGCTCGCTTTTCAGCAACGCTTAAGGGCGAAGGGTACGAGATTGGAAACGCGTCTCTGTGGCATTCGCACAGTTTTCACTTTGGGAAGCCTTGGCTGTATGCGACAAATCGGTGGCTAACAGGGGATCAAGAACGCATGGTGCTTAACTTAATGAAAACGTTTCGTCGGACGCAGGAGATGCGTGCATTTGTGCGTCAGCAATATAACCTTCGTGTAACGGCGCGATTTGTACGGTATATATCGGCGTCATCGGAACGCTTGTGTCACGGAGTGGAAGAGGTTACGCAGCTGTTGCTGAGAAATGGTCAGGTTAAAATTATGCATGAGGGAAATGAGGTTCGGTACTTGCTCTTCGTGCCCTCGCGTTTGCTGGAGGTGGTGGGCCAATACGGTGAGGTCATTTTGGCGGACTCCACATATCAGCTCAACTACGGGGGGTCGCATCCTATGGCATTGCACGTTTGCGGACGTTAGTGGCCTTGGTATGGGCTTCTTTTATGCGCTTTTGCCAAATGAGACGGAGGCTACTTACAAAGAGGCCTTTAGGGGCAGGTTGGAGTTGGCCCCCGCGGTTGCCGGCGCTGGAAATTTGGTGATGGACAAGTGCGCTGCGCAACTGAATACGTTTCGCAATGCGTACCCCCAAGCTCGTGTTCTGCCGGGTACACATCATGCGGGACATGCAGCGGCGTTGTTCACACCTTCCGTTCTGTAACACGGAAGAGGGCTCTGTTCAACGTGCTGCGCTCGTTGTTGTACACCCCCGATTGCGCACTTTATCATCGGATTATGGAAGGTATATCGGTGTGCATCGCGGAATGCTTCCAATACCTCCGTCGCACGTGGATTTCATGGCGCTTAGCTGGGGGGCGCATTTGCTGGGCCACGTGGTATTATTTGGGCGTGACAGCACAAATCGCGTTGAGAATGAAAATAAGCATTTGTACGAAACGTTGAGTGAGCGGTCAACTCTACTGCACCTGTTTCAGGTGATGGTGCAGCGTTGCCTCGGCATTTTGGAGGAGAGGGAAACATTGTTGCGAGTGATCAACTGGGTATGTGCGATGTTGAGCAGCATGTAAGCAGTGGGCACGTGATTTTGAGGAGGATGTCGTCCTACACCCGGCGGCCGTACGTGCGGCACAGTCTTCGAGTTCGCCTTTGCAGTGTGAACCCACACTGCGGGCATTGGGTGGTGGATGACGAGCGCCTGCGCATGCAACGTGTGGTCATAGAAAATGGCAGCCCATGCGGGTGTCGATTTAATCGTCAGTGGTGCCTACCATGTGCGCACATTATTCACGTGGCGAGCGTACACGCGTACGACGAAGAGCTGGTGCCTCGTGCTTGCCGTTAGTTGCTGCCAACGGACGGGGTATCGGTGCCGGCCCTCTCGGAGGACAGGGAAGGAACCCTGACGGTGCCGCGGTTGCCATGCCGCAGTGATGGAGTCCTTGACAGGTCAGCAAAAATTCGCATCACCCGGCATATGTTTGCTGACTTGGAGGCGCATGTATTGAGTATGGGCACGGAGGAATTCAACCACACAATGCGATGCATCATTGATACTTGGCCACAAGTAACATTGCTCGTCCATCCTGCTTTCACTTTCAGAGCCATAGTTATATGCGCCGCCCATTGCCTTCCAACATCACATTGCCCCTGAGCATCCTCCCACGTACCGCCGCCACGTCATGGACCATTGATACCCAGTGACAAGGACCATTTGTTTGCTGTGATCGCTTGTCTTTCAAAGCCACTGCGATATGCGAGGCTATTTGCCGTCCTGCTTCACGATGCCAGTGAACCTGATCCCACCTACCGCAGCCGCCGTGTTATGCTGCATTGATACCTAGCCTCTGGGCATACGGTCGTCAACTGGCACCCATTTATCCGGCGTCAGTGAATGCCAGCCAAAGGTGAAATCCAATTTCCATGATGATTTACCTTTGACAGACAGAGCACACATTCACCGCACTCCGCCGACCTCATTACCGCCCTTGGTCTCCTCTGTGACGTACGTGCATCTGCCATCTCCTGCCATAGCACCGGGTCCTGTCTTCCTTAGCTTTCCAGTGCCTCTAGGTTTCACATTCCTTAGAGAACGGAGCAACGGCCCTATTTAGGGCCACCCCCTTTCTCTGTGTCTTGTCGTCCTACAACGCATAGGAAGTTTGCAAAATCTGCGACTTCCGTGCGGCGGACTACAAGCTCACAGGTTTAGTGGGTTGTTCCGTAACCTTCAGACAATATATGGTGGAATTCCTATATCAAGACGTGTGACGCAACATTGCAAGCTATGCGAACAACCTGCTCATCCAATTAGAATGTGGTAAGTTCACCTTATGCATACATTTTCTACCACTAACGTGCTGCTGTACCCTTCCATTATTCGTAAACGCTGTTTCTGTAGCTCACTCCGCCTTAGCAATGTTCACCTCGTTGTGCACTCCCCACCTCCGTTAACAATATTTCATGAACCATTTTGCAGTATTCTCGCTTGGTGGGTGAGGAGCGTTCGCAGTGCTCCCCACTTAGGCGAGAATATCTGCACATGATTTGAGAGTCTCGTCTTCCCCCTTCATATATAATCATACACCACCTCACGAACTAAATGCGTACCTCAGTACAACGTAGCCATGCGCATGCCTTAGCATTATACTGACACTACCTTGCGCCAAAGATTAACCTCCGATTTATGACGTTTTTGCTCGACCAAGCAACAGTTAACTTATACATTTATATATAAGTAGCGTAAAATCCACTGTGTCTTCAGTTCAGGTTAATGCACACAGAGCACTGCGTCTTATTTATCTTCTGCGTGAACCTTTACAGAATTCCATTTCCCTACTTCACGGAATACCATAGATTAACTCCGTCACCCACACCGAGGCAATATTCTTCAGACTATTGTAACTGTTTCAAGCAACCACCTTTCCGCAGAAAAACTCTTAACCTCCGAAATCAATGATTATGCACTTCCATGATTACATACCATCACCTCATGCAAAATCATATTTCCTTGCGTGAATGAAAGCCATTGCATTTGACAGACCTAGAGAGAAAAGTCTGATTATCCCTACTACAAACCGCCGCAGTCCAAAATCTTAAATATAACATTCCTCTGCGTCCGCAAATGTATACCACATAACCATTTGTAATGAAGCATAACTTTCATCCTCCGCAACATGACAATGCGGAAATCTATTCAAACTACCATTTCACATGTGTTATGCATAAAGCATGCGGCAGTAGATAGACTTACCCTATAAAAGCCACAAATATCCGTTTAACAACATTGCGACGTGGCGGATGTGACTCGTCACTGAATAAAGTCACTGCCAATAACTACATACCGGCAAGACCACTAGAGTCATAGTTCAATCTTTTCTTGACACGTACAAGAATTAGACAATCTCTGTCTACATATACCGTTTTCCCACACACTTATAGTGTCTTGACTGTTTGTACTACGCTCACTTGAACAAAGAATATCGTCATCCATTGATGAATTTATTTCTCATGTTTACTTCCTCAATCACCGCAGATTGTACTTCATTCGGCCAATGCCGATTACATGCACCGCAACCTGTCTGTTGCGAAACATAACTGCCTGTAAATTTTGATCATGCCTGGTTTGGTGTGCATCGGTACATTCGAGAATAAACCATTTATTTATTTATTTATTTAATTAACGTGCACATTTGTTACTTATGATTTTACCAATATAGCATACTAAATTCAATAACCTATAGATGCTTACATACATAGGCATTTTAGTACCACATACATATATATGTACATTTCCATTGATGTATATATACATATGGTTGGCGGCATCCGGTTTCGGATTAGCCTGTCACTGTGGCCAGCCACAAGACGTCTGCGCTTACAGAGGGACCATAGGTGGCTTGCGCTGCACCACCCACAGCTCCATCCACACACCCAATATCCAGTGTAAACCCGAAGGAATAAGACCGGGAGGCATGTGGATGGGAGCCACATTTCATCATCGGAGCGGCCCACACTCCTTCACAGGCAAACACAAGCACCCTGTATTTGGGAAATCAAGCGCACACAAGGCGGTGGCTGGACCTTAGTCCGCTCCACACTGCCTGCATGGAACCACCCTTTGTTCCTAACACGGCCACAGAGACCGTGCACCCTGTCCACCCCAGCAACGACCAACTGTCTCCTAGAGCCAGTATGGACGAGGTAGTGGGTAACAGACAGGTAGGCACCTTGTCAACATGCACAACAAGCGTAGCCTCAGCGGGGATATCAGGCAACAACCAATCACGAGAGAAAAATAACAAAGAAAATAAATCAAATAATGCATAAGGAAATGGTGACATATATCTTTAAGTACTAAGCATCTGAAGTACATTGTTTACAGAATAAGTTCACGAGGACAGTGAGTATACTTTACGGAAAAGCCACGACCACAACCATGTTTTCGAAAATGAGTAGAAGTGGCCTAGGTGACGTGTGCAAGTTTGTAGAAGAGAGTACAGGTAGACATTTATATGAGAAAGCAAAGCATTGGGACAAAATTGAAAACCCACCACCTGAAAAAACTTAGCACGCAAGCAAACGGTGACCTAAATCTTAAATTAGTGAGCACACGAAATAAGTTGTTTACAAAAGAATACGTTTACAACAGAATGCGAGGTAAGTTCACGAGGTCAAAAGGTTTATTTAACGGAAATGCTACAAACAAGAAAATGTTATCGAAATAACTACAAGTGGCTTTAGCGACGTGTATAGAAGAGAGTATAACTAGGCATTTATATGGGAAAGCAAAGCATAAGGGCAAAATGGAAAACCCACTACCTGAAATAAAGAGACTTAGCATGCAAGCAGGCGGTTAGTAAACACATATATGGTTGGCGGCATCCGGTTTCGGATTTGCTTGTCACTGTGGCCAGACACAGGACGCCTGCGCTTACAGAGGGATCTTAGGTGGCTTGCGCTGCACCACCCACAGCCTCAACCACACACCCCCTATCCAGTGTAAACCCGAAGGAATAAGATCGGGAGGCATGTGGATGGGAGCCGCGTTTCATCAACGGAGCCGTCCCACACTACTTCACGGGCAAACACAAGCACCCTGTATTTGGGAAATCAAGCGCACACAAGGCGGTGGCTGGACCTTAGTCCGCTCCACACTGACTGCATGGAACCACTCTTCGAGCCTAGCACGGCCACAAGGACCGTGCACCACGTCCCCTCCAGCAACGACCAACTGTCTCCTGGAGCCAGTATGGACGAGGTAGTGGGTAATAGACAGGTAGGCACCTTGTCAACATGCACATCAAGCGCAGCCTCACCGGGGATATCAAGAAACAGCCAATCACCTGGAACGACAAGATGAAATAAAACAAATCCAATAATGCATACAGATACGGTGGCATAACTCTAAGCTAAATAAGCATACGAAGTAAGTTGGTTAGCAACGAATCCGCGTTAAGGAGAAAATGTCCGCAAGTTGGTTAATAATGCCACAAAACGCAACAGAGTTAAAGAAGATAAGCGCAATTAATGTGAGCAACGTGGCCAGTTAATAGAAGTATTCAGGTAGGCAGAACAAACCAAATAAAGTGGAATGAAATTTAGCCAGCTTAAAAAGACCTAGTTTAAGTGTAAGTTGGTTTAGCCCAACTGCGGTGAAGAGGCATCAAGAATGCAACATCAGCCTCAGTATGGGGCACCAACACACATATATATATGGTATTATACATACATATATATATTTACGTAACATTTATATACATATTACAGAAGAGTATTAGGTGAGCTGAATGGTATAGGTAGAACTTCGTCACATCTAGACTCACTCAGACAGCCGCCACACTCCCGGAAAAGCACTGTACGCGCGTTTCATCCTTCCGGGAATCAGCAGCAGTGCGCATTCCATCGGACCCTTGGTAGGGCTCGAACCTGCGACTCGACTGTTGCCAGTCCGTGGTTGAGACCACTGAGCAACGGGGACGGCAACGACCGTCGTGAATAAGTTACTAGATGTGATATAGCGCCGCTCACTATCCACTGACTTACACGTTACTGCCATGCAGAGGACAGGGTAGCCCCTCACAAAGCGACGAGTTTACCAAACTTAAGCCGCCAATAAACTTACGGCGTTATAAGTAGTTTGGTCTAGGTAATGATTACAGAAGAGTAGTAGGGGAGTTGAATAATATAGGTAAAAATTCGTCACACCTGGTTAGTGAGCGACGCTATCGCACACCTAGTACCTTATTCACGATGGTTGTTGCCGTCCCCGTAGCTCAGTGGTCTCAACCACGGACTGTCAACAGCCGAGTTGAGGGCTCGAGCCCTACCAAGGGTCCGCTGGAATGCGTGCTGCTGAGGATTCTCGAAAGGATGAAACGCGCGTACAGTGCTTTTCCGGGCGTGTGGCGGCTGTCTGATTGAGTCTAGATGTGATGAATTTCTACCTATATATATAATATGCTTAAATATGTCAGCATCTATAGGTTAATGAAGTTAGTATAGGATATAGGTAAGACCATAAGTTAGAAATGCGTATATTAATTAATGTTTCCGTGTAAGTCCATCTACTCCTGCATGATTTACGCATACTACATGTGAAATGCGATATTGAAGCGATTTCCGCTTTGTTATGTTGACCGATGAAAATCATGTTTGCTTACAAATATATATCGCCTTCGACAGCCCTGTCCATGTTTACACACCACAATCTATTTTCTATTCAATAGTAAGGATTCTAGTCATCATGTCGATTATACGGTTACCAATTCCATAGGTAACCTCCACTGAAAATCAAGCCCTACTTAAAAAACCGTATGCTAAACACGGATTCTCCTATGTCTTGGAAAATTTACCATACATGCTGGCACTTCTTTCTTTTTACTGATGCATACCGTGGCCTTCTATAAACCATTATTTAAATTCCGTTTCTTTTTTAACCACTTGTGTACTTGTGCACTTGTGTTAGATACCAACTTTTCCAATTTTATTCAACTTTGCCAATAAGCATGGTGCAGTTCAGTTTTTAACTTTTTGGAGCAACTGAACTCTTTACAAACATGGTGCGCAACAAATTACCCCAATTAAACCCATGCATTTAGAGAACTCAGAAACCGGTTGTCCTGATGAACAACAGCCCGCATTCAAAGTCAGCGCTAGTGGCGGTCTCGATGGTCACATAATATATTAATATCTTGCTAATGTTCACATTGCAACTGCTAGGGAAATGAATATTTGAACTCCATAGTTCAAGCAGTTGTTTAAATAACGCAGCAATTAAATCATATTTAGCAACTGGTGGAAGCTATATTTAACTAGGGTTTAAAAACTGAGTTCATTCGTAAGTTCAGACGCTGTCTGAAATGTACGCGGATAAATATTCTGCATAAAAATTTATAGTTGTTAAATTTGGAAACTATGTCATTAAGTGACGTGTTGTAATTCAATTGAAAAGAAAAGCAATTCTACAGCATTATATTGCTTCTACTGAATACATTGAGCAGAATGCCTGCGAGCAGCTTTCGGGGTACGTGGTGATTTTTCGCACCAAAGATTAAGGTGGATTAAGTAACAGAATTTACTCAATGCGTACAGGAAATCTGTTTGTTGCTGATGGGGTGCTTTGTCTGTGTAATAACGAAAGGATGATCTAGGTGGAATGCAAAAGGATAAGCATGTGTGACGGAAACATAGTGAATTGGCATACCAATAACTTGGCTAAGCAAGCCAGGACTGCTTTTTGGGATACTGAGAACGCAACTGCGGGAAGCATGCGGAAAAACTAGCATATGTAAGTTCTGCTTGTAAATAGTTGGTGGTTAAATGTATATCTGTAAGTGTAGAGAATTATGCTCTCTGGGGGAATAACGAAATTGGTAGAATTCACAAAGTATTCACTGGGTAAAAAGACGGTGTTGGACGATAGTTTTGACTGGTAACCATGCAATGGGTTCATGCCGGGTGCGTGATGCATGCAGATGCTTAATGGTCGGGGTTGTCTACAGAGCTCCATTGGATTCCAGAGCTCGGCTGCTGGATTCAATTAAAATGCATGGTGGGGAAAAGACTGCGTACTATTGGGCGACTTCCATAACCCAAGTGTCGACAGGGGCTTGCTGCATTGTGCTACCTCTTCAGACGTTTACGTTGCGGACTTTTTGGAAACCGTTCTCAAGTGTAACCTATTTCAACATGTTACTGTGCCTACCCGTATATTTGTCGGACAAACCCACATTTTCTCGACCTTGTGCTTTCCCCGGCGCAGTCAGATGTCGCAGACAATACCACTCTTCTGCCTATTGATAATAACGATCACTGTATAGTTTCATTTCTCCGTACTTTACACCACACGCTTCACAACCAAGATAGTTTCCGCAGAAGTTTCTGGCGTGCCGGTCCAATCCGCCTGCAAGCAACCGCTAGCGCTGTAGACTGGTATATCCTTCTGTCCTCGGACCCAGATGAGGTGTGGAAGTTTTTGTACTCCAAGCTGGTTTCCCTTGTTGAGCAGGGTGTTCCTACTTGCCAAAGGCGAACGTATACCAGAGGCCCACAATTAATAGACCGAGAATTGAGGTGCTTAATATCCAAAAGACGTAAATTATGGGACCGATTCAAGCTTCCTCCCTGCGCGCTTGACTATTCGGATTACAAATTGATCAGAAACGGCTGTCTTGAAAAAACGTCAGAAAAGCCGCCAGTATGAACTTAGATTGCTTGTGCAATCCAGGACGACACCGAAGGCATTCTACTCCTACTCGAAGTGCAGTACCAAAGCTGGCAGTGGCATGACTGCCCTGTTTTCTGCAGAGCAGAGCAGTTTAATTGACGGCGATGGGACGAAAGCCAGTTTACTGGCCCGGCACTATTCATCTGTTTACTCGATCGAGACGCCGTTACTCGGTGCCATTGCGCCAATCCACCCCTCTTCGTTGCAGCACATACAAATAAGTGTGACTGACGTTGCCAAAGTCCTTCTTGAATTAGAGCCGAACTCCTCGCCGTATCCTGATGGGCTGCACCCGCTGTTCCTCAAGACCGTGATGGACTACAGTGCTGCTCTCGAATGTCAGACATTTCGTCACTCCCTAGAAGCTGGAAGACCCCCGGTTTCCTGGAAATTGGGGGCCGTTTAACCTATATACAAGTGAGGGGATCGTCAAGTTCCTGCAAGCTATCGAGCTATCTGCCTAACATCCGTACTTTGCAAGTTAATGGAAAGGATTCTCAGGCGCACCCTGCATCTTCACTTCGCGAACCTTAACATCACCTCCTGTGCCCAGCTTGGGTTTCGGCAGGCAAGCTCATGTACCTCGAACCTGCTTGTTGCTAGGGAAAACTGGGCGAGGGCGTTAGACGCTGAGAAACGATTGGATGTGGTTTTTGTAGACTTCAGCAAGGCGTTTGACAAGGTCCCCCGCGAAAGGTTTCTTCTTAACCTCCGAGGTACCGGTGTTTCTGTGAATGTCCTTTCTTGAATCGCTGATTTTTTGATTGGAAGGACCAAGAGAGTCAAGGTGAATGAAGCCTACTCCACTCCTGTGCTGATGACTAGCGGTGTTCTGCGAGGGCCAGTACTTGGTCTAGATCTATTCAAGATATTCATCAATGACCTCCCATCAGCGCTTCAGATGGATTGCCTGATTGACGCGCATGACATGAAGCTGTGGATGAGCGTATCCTGTCTTGAGGATGCTGACAGATTACTGGCGTCATTGGACATTCTACACGACTGGTCAAGCAACTGGCACTTGCCAATAAATTGTGAAAAATGCTCAGTTCTCCACATAGGCGCCCTTGAACCGTTCGGGATATACCTAATTGGTGGGGTCTTACTCAGAACCACCATTCTTATAAAAGATCTCAGTGTGCTTTTCTCAATGATTTACGGACCGCAGAAGATCCACTACTGTGGTTTGCCGCTGCCAACAGGATGACCCATGCCATACGGAGAGCCTTCTCGCGCCTGACTCGGGATATCTTCAGAATCCTGTTTACCTCTCATGTGCGCCCGATCCTTAAATACGGACTACCCGCCATCTGTCCTCTTACCAGGTTCGTGTGTAACATGATTGAGAAGGTCCAGCGGCGTGCTTCAAATTCCATACTGTAGTTAAGGGACTTGCCTTACTCTCTTCGACTACATCGGATGCACCTGTTTACCATGGAATATGGTCGACGTAGAGGAGATCTGATTTTTACTAGACGAATTCTGATGGGGGAAATCGGGATGGAGCTACAAGCGTTCTTTCAAGTCAACACCAATAGTTCCACTGAGGGGTACAACTGGAGACTATTCAAAACCAGAAGGCTCAGAGTTGGCTCCACTCTCGCTCCATCAACCCACATTGTAAATGACTGGAACGACTTGCCGAAACATGTGGTCGGCGCGCAGACTGAGGAATGTTTCAAGCGATATTTGGATTTTCACTTGAGTAAGCTGGGACCGTGCTTCTTCAATGTGGCTGTTATGGCCCCTTGTGGAATATCATCTCGTAGCGACTCACGGCATCCGCGCAATGATTGGGAAGTAAAGAAGCTGCCAGAAGCCTTTCCTACTGCTCTCTACAATCCAATGAACGGTGTGTGTTCGGAGTTATACTTTTAAACTTTTTTAATATGTCAGATAGAATATTTTCCGAATCTAAATAGGTCATGAAACGTAAGTACTGGGTACGTATTAAAATCAAGTTGCTTTTACCGTTTAAATGCGCCCTTAGTTGTAGTAGTTCATGTTCTGTATTCCGCAGCTGGCGTAGTTTATCACGTGAGAGAGTCGCTGTAAAACGCCAACTAGTTAACTGTTGGGCGTTAGTTTACTGGCGGGTAATGGTTTACTCTTCTTCCTATCTCCTGGTCTCATGTTTCATGTAGCTGCAATCGTTATCAAGCCATTCATGTGTACACATAGCTTAGTTCATGTATGGACAGGTATAAGACATTAAGCACTGGAATATTCTGGATATCCCGGGGGTCCTGAGGCAATCCAGGGTGCCTTGCATAGGCTCTGGGTGTGGTCTGCCTTATGGTTGATGCCCATAAATAGGACCAATTGCTCTGTTATACGAATCGAAGCGGCTAATCCTTCCTCTCAAATGTTGCCGGCAGTACTGGAATCCTGGTTGTCACGCAGCACGTTGATTTTGGGATAGTGCACTGATCACAGTTATTTTGGTGACAAGTGGAATAAGTCAGCTTGCCTGGGGTTTCGTATATTGGTTATCTGCTGCTCTTTCTGAATCCTAACGGGCAAATGGTTTGTGAACCCATTCTCGGCATTCTTCTGACCCCACCTAGAATATTGTGTTGACACTTGTCAAAATGCCTGCACTGAATGGGGAGGTACCTCATACACTACGGCAGGATAAGGGGGACCTGATTCTCACTTATCGTATTTTGACGGATAAGATCGGCTTAGACTTCTTAGACCTATTTAATCCAGCTATGTTACCTACCCACCGCGGTCACCCAGCGGGAAACGTAACCCGAGGTTACCGGGCTACCATAGGGTATGTGAGCAGGATGTCACCGTAACATTGTTGATACGTTGGACATCGTCAACCCCCAGATAGACCCTGTGTACGAGCGTCCAAACAGTTTGGTGGGTGTGGTCGCGCAGAATCTGCATATGGCATCACAAGCATTAGGTACACGGAAGGGGAGGGGATAGAAACAAGTCTTATGCAACGCTTCATCTGCAACTTCCTTTAAACAATGATGCTGCCACCTATAACGGATGTGCTAACTATCTGACAGAAATGGAGGAAAACCAAGGCCGTAAAACAATGACCGACGGAACGACCCGGAAATAACCTTGTATAAGCCAAAGGGATAGCTTTACTAGCGGTCAACGTAACCTTAGTTAGGCGAAACGGCTGGCTTGGTTGTTGAAACAACAGTATCTAGAAGCGGTACGAAAGGTCAAGGAATCCATAAGCTGTTCGGTCCCAGGCAAAATGTTCATGCACGTAGGGGTGAGGTCCAGCACACTCATCCCCACGCGGCGGATCACTAAGCAGCTGGGAGGTCCGCTGACATCAAAAATGCAGTGTGAGCGCAAGGGATGCATGTACTACTGACGGTACTTCACCATTTCCATACGTGGTAGCTCGGTGCTTGGCAAAGCACAAAGGTCCTTCAGGTTGGTTAGATGATGAGGTTGTAATAGAGGAACTTGGGGAGCATGTGTATCATCACAGCGCGGCTAAATTGCGGGAGTTTTGATGTCCTAAGATACACCTGACCACTCCCATCATGCGTGATCCCCATGGCGAGGTAGGCACACGTGCCGTACCCGTCAAGTAGGGGCACAACATATGGAAGTAGCGCGAGTACCTAACGAGCAGGCGAAAGCAATGGTGTGGCAATAAAGGAACGCAGAAATGGGAACATGAACAAGGAGGGCTTACGAACACCGGTAGCAAGTAAAATGTTCCTGTACATTGTACGAAGTGCACTGTTGAGGATACCAAATGCGGCGGTCAGAGCACAAAACTAGTACACTACCTGTCCACTTCGTGTCTCGCAGGCTGATTGAACGCACATAGCGCACTTTGCATTGTCGTAATTGGCTGGGAGTTTTGTATGGCAACGTCGGTTCTTTGGAGGCTTACACCCACTGGCGCTGGTGGTGTGCAAATTTTTAAAAGTATTGGGTTCCTTTCATCCCTCATGCCGACGAACATATCTGGAATGGCACTAAGCGTGGCTTACGTCTTGTACCTTCCCTGGTAGGTTCACCCATCCTTTCTGCTGCTGCTTCATTTATGGTTTCGGAAGCAGTAACCGCAACGACATCGTGAGAACTAGTTAGATTGTGTTGGAACTGCGGCTACTGAGACATCACCTCCCCATAGTTTGCATCGCCCAGGTTACAAACCTGTACCTGTATAGTACCAAGAACTTGACTGCATTCGCTAAGCTTCTGCTCCCTAGTTACCGGAGAAACTGTGGAAGTCGACGGAGAGGGGCGATGGCGGAGGACATGGGTGAGGTAACGCACGGATGTCGCGCGTGCGATACAATCAAGCGGTTGTTGCGCAATATCTCCTCTACCGGTCGGCCTGCCGCGTGCAATGCATGCAAAATGTGAGCGTACGGAAGCAGCCATTGTCGACTGAAGCTGCATGGGCACTTTACGTCCTTACTCATTAACATGGTGCAGTGCCTTCGGCAACGTGGCACCTAACGCCTACCATTGGACAAGTCCATCAATGTCACCTTAGCCCTTGTGTAATGGCATCGCAAACGCAGCCTTGCGTAAATTGAAAACTGATACGCAGCTTGTTCAAGCTTATCGAACCAAGGGTATAATGCGTGAGCAGACGATTCCGTCTTGAATATCAAACCTTGCCACTGGGATGGAGCATCAAGCCTGCGGTTAATGACGGCGGTAAACAGATCTACGAATGGCCGCGCATTCATTGCCTATTGTCGTTCTCCACCCGGTCTGTTGTATAACAGCCGAACAAACAGGTAGACGTCAGGCGGTGCGCTGCCCATGGTGAGAGAAACGGCAACCAAGTCCTTACCATGTACATGTACTCCTTGACGTTGCGCACTGGAATGGATGTCAAGAACCCGACTACCAAGGAGGAGCTCCTAGCATACACCAAGCTCCGCACCCACTGCTCAATAAGCAGCCTGTCGGTTGCAGTTTTCGCGGATAACCCATTGCAGTGACGGGTGACATCCCGAAGTTAATGGAACGGCACAATACAATGCGCGCAGAGAGGTACACGGTTTGTAAACATGGATCTGGGCCATGCACTTATCAAACACCACAGTCCTTGCTGTCTCAGTCGCTGGTAAAATGTGCATGTTCCGCATAACGTTCAAATACAATGCGGTTGTCTCATTCGGAAGTAACGCGTAGAAGATTGAACGTCCTATACCATGTACATCTACCAACGTGCAGTGCCACAGTATGTGGCCGCCAAAGTCCCTCTGGTGTATCGTTTCTTGCAGCATTACCTCGCAGTAACGGTCCACGAGGTCAAGTACGTACCTGGGAACGACAAATAAGAACTGTATTCCGATTCCTCATACTCCACAGTACCTTGACTGACGCTCTCCAGAACTTGTACCACTGGCTCCACTGAGTTCCCGTCGCTCTTGCCCCTCCTCTTATGTCTTATAGTCCGTAGGTCGTAACAGTTCAATCTTCCACCTTAGTTCGTGAACTCATACTTCCTGCGCTCGCGGGTGTCCTTAAACGACTGCATCGTACGATAGAACTCCTCTTCCGAGTGCCGCGGGAGCGATTTGTTGCTCAAGTAGAGGAACCGCTTTCCTACATGCAATGTATGGCTTGCACAACGTTGTCAAAGCACCGGCCGTTATGCCGTATGATAAAATGGGCCCTGGGGTCATAACTTTTGTACCTACAGTTCGTAAGCTTTTCAAAAACTTTACATGTCAACTTACCACTTACATGTGTACCCTCTTCGGCGGCAATAAACGCATCCATAGTGGACGGATCTGTACCGTGCACCCTTAGGCAGCCATTTACCGGTTCTCTTCCGATACGCCTCAGGTGTCAGGACATCTGATTTGAAAAATAACATGATGCAGTTCGCATTTGAAAGCGCTTTACGTCACTTTCAAATTCTCAACAGTGCGGTACACATGCGGAAGGAAGACAGCACGGAAAGCAGCGGTATGTTCGACAGTCACGACAGCTGCTGAATCCGCCAACGAAATTTACGCTGCATTCAAACTATCGACATACTCATATACAATTATGTCCGCGTTGAAATCCATAGCATTTTCTCCACATTAACAGCTCTTAGATCCCAATGGAATCTTCACTTTTCCTTCACCAAGGCACAGTTGCTTGCTGTACGCTACGGCAACCTCCCAGTCGTCTGCTAATCATGGACCGTTGTGGAGCGCGGCTTCCGACTGCGCAGTGTGTTCGTCTTGCTCCGTTAACTTAGTTAGAGGGTCAACGGTCTTCTTTTTCAAGCTAGTAACAGGATCTTTTACTGTACCAATAAAAGTTTTCCTGCTATAAAATAATATATATATATATATTGCGTGGTGGGGGGTGGGGGATGGGTGGGGGGATGGGGGTGGGGTGGTGGGGGGTGGGGTTTGGGGGGTGGGTTGGTGGGGGGTGGGGGTGGGGTTTGGTTGGGGGGGGTGGTGGTGGGGTGGGGGTGGGGGGGTGTGTTTGGGGGGGGGTGGGGGTGGGGGGGGGTGGGGGGGGGTGGGGGTGGTGGGTGGGTGTGTGGGTGGGGTGGGGGGGTTGGTGGGGTGGTGGGGGGGGGTGGTGGGTGGGGGGGTGGGTGGTGTGTGGGTGGGGGGTGGGGGGGTGGGTGGGTGGGGGTGGGGGGGGGGTGTGGGGGGGGGGGGGGGGGTGGGGGGGGGGGTGTGTGTGTGTGTGGGTGGGGGGGTGGGGGTGGGGGGGTGGGTGGGGGGGGGGGGTGGGGGGGGGGGGGGGGGGGGGGGGGGGGGGGGGTGGGGGGGGGTGTGGTGGGTGGTGGGGTGGGGGGGGTGGGGGGTGGGTGGGGGGGGGGGTTTTGTGGGGTGGTGGTGGGGGGGGGGGGGTGGGGGGGTTATGGGGGGTGGTGTGGGGATGTGGTGGTTTGATGGGTGTGGTAGGGGGTTGGGGGGGTAAATTGATGGTGGATGGGGGGTTGGGGAAGGATTGGATGATTGGTTGATTTGGAGGGGTAGTATTTTGAGGGGTTATGGTTTGGGATGGATGATGGGGGTGTGGGGTGGGATGGTATGAATGTTTGGAAAGTTGTGGATATATGTTAGGTAATATTAGATAGGTATAGAGGATGTTAATAAGGGGATTAGTTTAGGGGGGTTAGGGATTGGCGTGTATTTGGAAGTGAAAAGATATATGTAATTTTTGTTGGGTATTGGGTGAGGTTTTAGGTGGGGTTTGGTTTTTATTATTGTTTCAAGGATTGTTAGTTTTGTAGAGTAGGGGGGGGAGGTGGGGGTGTTTATGGTCTTAAATGAAATGGGTTTTTATGCCGGGTAGTGGGGAAGGTAGAATTATAGAGGGGGGGGGTGTTTAATAAAAAGAGGGAAGGTAGATGGTGATAGGGTGATTGGCATAGGGTGTAGATTCCGGTATCGGGTAGAAGGTAGAGGTATGCAGTGTCTTCACTTGGTAGGCTCATGGGTGTCTTGCATGTGAGGATATCGTGGGGGCGTCTTGACTGGGGAGGCCACAGGGTTCACGGGTGGCACTGCATGATGGGGAGCTGATACTTATTGGGGGAAACGTTTCCTCTTAGAGCGAGGCGGCCTTATTCCACGATCACCACCGAATACTTTGCTAGGTCCTGATCGACCCCTAGGCGTACGCTTTCTTTTCTGCGATTTCGCTGTCTAACTGTATAGGGTAGTGTGGTAGCGTTAGCCGAGGTCCTACCGGATGCAGGATAGGGTTTAGATGTCTAAGGAGCGATCAAATACCAGCAAAACTTGTCGGGCGGAGCTGTGTGTCAAGGCCGTCAGGCTGGGTAGAGATTTTGCTGGTGGGGGTCCCGCCGAAGTTACTTTCCGCCCTATCAGAACCAATCCTGATGGGGCACGACCCAGGGATGGCCGTGCCGACTTCCTTGAGGTTGTACTTAACAACGTGCGTAGCCTAAGGAACAAGGTGCACGAGTTGGGTCTACTTGTAGACAAATCTCGTCCCGACATACTTGCTTTCACTGAGACGTGGTTGTCTCCGGATATCACGGACGGTGAGGTATATTTATCTGGCTACGCGCTGCTTAGAACTGATCGCTCCGTTGGTCGCCAAGGCAGAGGCGTTGTACTGTATGTGAGCTGTAACTTAGAGGTGTTGAGGACTTGCACATTCCAGTCGTCGGATCAGACTGTTGAAGCCCTATTGGCTGTTTTGTGCACTTCCTCTACCCAGTTTACAGTTGTGGTGATATACAGAAGTCCTGGAAGTTCCTCCAGGGGGATACTTGACTTTATTCGCACTCAGTCTGCGAATAAGTATTTAGTTCTAGGGGATTTCAACCTCCCGGAAGTCTGTTGGGCCGATCTTTCTTGCAATTCGGCATTAGGAACATTCGGTGCAGACTTCCTTGAACTGACTCTCCAAGTGCCTTTGCACCAGTTCGTTGACTTTCCCACTAGGTATTTGGACAACCAAATACCATCTACTTTGGATTTGGTTTTCGCTAGGTCCCTGGACTTCGTGACTGAGGTTTCATGCGGTGCACCTCTAGGGTCCAGCGATCACGCATGCATATCCTTTCGATGTGCTCTTTCAAGGCACCAAGAGACCGCTGTTGAATTACTTCCGAATATTTGGCGGGCAAACTTTTGTGCAATGCGAACTAAAGCTTCAGTTCTGAACTGTGAGATCTCGATGGCTGACTCTGTCCAGTTAGCCTGGGATAAATTTAAGGCATATCTTATGGAGGTTTCCGCTCCCTATATTCCACTCATTAGGAAAAGAGGGTTAAGGGCACAGCCTCCATGGATAGATACCACTAGCAAGTACCTACTCAAGGAACGTTCAAGATGCTGGCGAACCTACCAAACAGCTCCATCAGCCAGTACCTATGATAGTTATCGAGAGAATAGAAATAAATGTAAGCAACATCTCAGAACTGCTCGTCTCCAATACGAGCAGGGTTTTGCGGACTCAGCTGCAACTAATCCAAAGCAGCTTTTTGCTTACGTTAAAAGACGCAGCGGGTCAAACTGTCTATACCAGCTTTATTGTGAGCAGACGGGACCCGTGCCCAAACTGACTATGACAGGGCTTGTATATTGAGTGATCAGTATACTGGGGTCTTTGCTCGGGAGACCTCTTTACCACGGGTTGAATTGGTTTCAAGAGTTCCAGAGGATTCTTGCTTAGCTGAATTTAGCATAACGGAGACTCAGGTCTTCGAGCTACTGCAAGGCATTAATCCCTCTAAAGCTTCCGGTCCTGATGCAATTCATCCGAAGCTGTTGCATGAACTGGCCACTGAGCTCAGTGGTCCGCTCACGTGCGCATTTTCAATATGGCTGGACAGCTGCAGCCTACCTTCGGAATGGAAGGAGGCAATAATCTGTCCGATTTTTAAGGGCAGTGACAGCGCTCTACGCGCGACAAGCGTAGTAGTCAAGTTGTTCGAGAAGCTGATAAGGGATTCAGTGGAGAACCACCTGAATCGATTCAACCTTCTCAGTGTTGCACAACATGGATTCCGCAAAGGATTTTCATGCCAGACTAATCTACTTGTAGCTCGTGAAAGCTGGGCCGAAGCGGTAGACAGTGGCCACGCTGTGGACGTGCTATTCGTAGATTTTTCGAAAGCTTTTGACACTGTTCCACATCTTCGGCTCTCACTAAAGTTGAGATCTTACGGGATATCTGGTCGCGCCCTTCAATGGGTGTCTGCCTTCCTTGAGGGGAGGGAACAGTGCGTACGGGTGGGGCGTAGCCTTTCGCTCAGTCAAGCTGTCCTTAGTGGCGTTCCGCAGGGCTCGGTATTGGGGCCATTGTTGTTCGCGATCTATGTAAATGACTTGCCGGGAGAGCTAGGGGTGTCATCATTAATGTTTGCTGACGACCTTAAGCTCTGGAATATTGTGGATATTCCGCGGGTCCTGAGGCAATTCAGTGTGCCTTGGATAGGCTCGGGGAATGGTCTATCTTATGGTTGATGCCCATAAATAGGGCGATGTGCTCTGTTCTCCGAATCGGAGCCGCTAATCCTCCCACCCGAAATGTTGTCGGCGGTGGTGAACTCCCTGTTGTCACTCAGCAGGTTGATTTAGGAGTCGTACACGCATCAGCACTTCATTCTGGAGACAACTGGAAGAAGGCTGCTTGTCGAGGTTTTCGTATGATGTGGTTTATCCGCCGCTCTTTCGGAATCTTAACGGCCAAGTTGTTTGTGAAGCTATTTTCGGCATTCGTCCGACCCCACCTGGAATATTGTATTCAGGCTTGTCCACCATGTCTTAACCGAGACAAAATGGACTTGGAGAGGGTGTTACGAGTGGGCACTCGGTTAGTGCAGGGTCTACGGGGACAGACGTATCCTGAACGCTTGCTCAGTTTGGGTATGTACTCCATGCACTACCGAAGGATAAGAGGGGACCTGATTCTCACTTATCGTATTTTGACGGGTAAGATTGGCCCGGACTTGTCAGGGCTTTTTAGTCCCGCTACGTTACCTAGTCTCCGCGGTCACCCACTGAAACTGCATAAACCACGGTCTGATAGGATTAGGACGGAAACTCGTCTATCGCGCCGAGTTATAGATCGCTGGAATTCGCTTCCAGATCATGTGGTTAGGGAATCTACGGTTAAGGGTTTTGCGCGCCAGCTCGATGCTCTTGGGTGGCAACAGCAAACATTTCCTTTTTCCTAGCTGACTCACCTTCACTTTTCAGTTCTTTTTTATTGACTCAAATATCTTGGTATTCCACTTGCTTAGCTCTTACCACTTTCTCTTTTGCCTTCTGCGTTTACTTTTTTCTCTTTCTTACTTCATGTAACCGACCCAGCAGGGACTGCTAGGGCAGGATACGTAGGCATTAATTGGTTGGACAGGGTGTGATGCGGTCTTTGTTTTAGGTCCATCAGTATTTCAAAGTTCGCCAACTCCTGGTTCAACGACCCGCCGAAGAAGGAGCACTCACGGGATAATCCTATCGTTCCAGTCCCGCTTGAACTTGAACTTGAACTTGAGATACTGCGGATAGTGGCCTCCGGTTGGTTATTTTTGGCTGTTCCCAAACTTATTTGACGGTTGTTCGCAGAACATTCCCATGCGCAATATTTGTCCGTCGAAAATGCTTCGCGTCTCGGCTGCCACTGAAGTAGCCCGTTCTGACTTGTTGGTAACTGCCCAATGCGACACTAGGTCAATGGCCCCTGCTCTCGTGAGCCAAAAGCAGAAGCGGACTAGATCTGCCCGTAAAACTTCGGAAGGGCTTGAAGACCCTGGAAATAGTAAGGCGCCGACAATAACGCGGTAAATCTACGCTACTTTTTGACGTCGTGCGAGGAGACGGACAGTCTTACCGCCAGCGGTGTGATATCTGAGACCGACACTGTTCACATAGCCTGGGAAAAGCTTAAGGACCACCTCGTCGACATTTCTGCACCTCACCTCCCACTGGTAAAAGAAGGGAATCGAG